>PVKS010032890.1:0-22204 GCA_004027875.1 Aplodontia rufa | reverse complement strand
GTCACAGCAGTGACCAGGCAGGCACACTGTCACACACTGTCACAGCAGTGACCAGGCAGGCACACTGTCACAACTCTGTCACACACAGACCAGGCAGGCACACTGTCACACACTGTCACAGCAGTGAGCAGGCAGGGACATCGTCACACACAGAACAGGCAGGGACACCGTCACGACACAGACCTGCATCATGGCACACCTGCCCCAGGTGCACATCTTGGCTTCCCGGAGGAGCATTGTGGGCTAAAAGTCAGTCACACACTAGGTGCAGCATCAGTATTAATTAGCAGTATTAATTGACTCGTGTAAATTACTGAAATGTGACGAAGTGGACAAACTAGCACATTGACATCCAAGGAAAAGCTGATGCTAAAACATCTAAAAGCCAAAGACAGAATTTTGTGACGAAGCAGAGGTCAAGTGGATTCACTGGTTGTCAAAAATCAGGAATTTGCCCATAGAGGCACACGCTAGGGTTCTTATGTAACAAGAAATCCAAAGAAGGGACTTCTGGGACCTGCAGAGCAGCTTCCCAAGGCCAGCAGAGCCCAGGGACGAGAGAGGGCCAGGGCTGACAGGTGCTGCTGAGCTCCCTGAAGGTCCTCCAGGGAATTCCACCCACACTGCAGGGCAGGACCAGGGTCCCCGGCCACCACAGCTGCAGAGGAGCCTGGGTTCTACTAAAGCACAGAGGGGAGTGCAGGTGAGCGCAGAGCCACCTGCCCTAGTGACACAAAGCAGGTGTCCCCAGAGGGCAGCTTACATCTGTCTCCGAGCCCTGGTGCAGCTGTGGTGGCTCATTTCCTCCCAGACACAGCGCAGGGATCGTGACGGGTGATACCTCGGCCGGTCCATTTGGCCCACGTTTCAAAGCAGCCAGGAGAATCTGCAGATCTGGCCCAGGAAAGGCGCGGTGCATGATGACCCTTGTCTCAGAAGCAGTGAACGGAACACCAGTGTCACAGGAAGCACGTCTGTGCTAAGTGCCAGGACACACAGAGCCATGGCCGAGCCTGACGGAGCTAGAACAGACACCTGTGGCCCCTCAGTTAATGCAGGAGCCAACTGGAGCGGGAGCTCTTCACCTTCTGTGTCCACAAAGCCACGCTGGTCACAGCCCTTGCTCGTGCAGATGAACACTGCTGGATTCTGCTAAGGCCCTGAGCCCTCATCACCAGTCCCAGCGACACTCAGCTGGAGTGGCCTCCAGCTGTCACCGGCAGCAGCCAGGGACATCCAGGGACATCTCAGTTGGTGGAAACAGTATCTCAGTGGAGAGCCCCAGAAACTCGAGAGTTGATAATTTTCCTTTCTGAAACTTTGAGTCATAACTTCTTGTAATCTTTAAAGAAAGAGGGAGGGGAGGAAAAAGAAGGAAGGAGAGAGCAGGATGAGGGAGGAGAGGCGGCAGGGAGGAGGAGAGCAGGGCTCCTCGGCCTCGCCTCTCCTCACACTCTTCCCTCTCGTGTAAAAGTTAAATGAAGAAACAGGCAACAAGCGCTCCCGACATTTGGGAAGCATCTGCCTCACGGCTCTCAGCTGTCCCAGGCGTGCTGTGGGTGGGCTGAGGACATGCGCTAAATCCAGGCCTGGCTCTGCTGTGGCCCTGCGTAGGGCTGTCCTGTGCTGGGTTCCCTTCCAATACCCGTCCTGCCTGAAGCCAGCTGTGCTCAGAGAAGGGGACTTCCCATGGCACCTTCCCCACACACAAGGTTTTATGTCAGGGGATCATGAACATGGAAACTTCAAAGTCCCTGAAGCCAAAACATACTCTGCGCAAGGGTTCATCAATAAAGTGACAATGCTCCATCAGGTGAGGCTGCGTGGTCCACCTGACACCGGCGTCTGCCCCCATCCTGGGCCAGGCTCCGGGGCTGGCTGCGAGATTCCCTGATGGCGCCGGCCAGTCCCAATCTCACCGCCTCTGCTTGCAGCTCCAGACTTGTGCTGGCCTTGAACTGTCATCGCTGTGACAGTGATGTTGTCACGTGCTGTGCATGTTGCATTGTGTGCTGTGTGTCCTGTTGCATGTGCGCCGCGTGTCCTTTGTGCACTGAGTTGTGTGTATGGTATGACCCTCCTCTTATCATAGACTGGACTCAGGATGGGTGGTGGAGGCAGGGAAGTTATGTAAGAGGCTGCTCAATGATCTGGGTTAGAGAGGAGCAGAGGTGAGGGGCTGAGCGGGTTTAGTACAGAGGGGACAATGGACTGATGGGAGGGCAGGAAGATGAAAAGCCTTTGGAATGTAAAAGACCCCGTATCAGGCTTGGCACCGCACCTGATGACCGTGTGTGGACACTCTCATGCACTGACCACTTTCCCAAGTCTGAACTGGAGGTGATTTGAGGATCATCACGAGGGTTAAATAAAGACAAAGACCAGGAACTCAGCCCTAGACACAGGAACTGCTGCCCACCATTCCCCCGGGTTCATTAGGGTTGTCACTGTTAGGATAGAGGTGACAGAGGAAGTGGAGACAGAGCCGAGGACTCAGCTGTCCCTCTCGTAGGGATCCCACCTCATGGGTCACTCCCCTTCTCTTCTTCCTGACCCCTGACATCCCCATGCCTGCCAGGTCCTTCCAGGGCCAGTGGGCTATGGCCCTGCAGTGTCCTGCAGCAGGAATGACAAGAACAGCTCTTTCTAGTGACACGAAGATGTTCTTGGTCCCTGAAACCTGAAGCAGGCCAGCCACCAAAGGGCTCTTGTTAGCCTTGGGTAACTGAGTCCTCTATCTGCTGTCCTTACCAACGGCCATCAGTGGGGCTGTCTGCCTCCCCACCGGTTCCCGGGGCTGTAACAATGCTGGGGCAAAGTCGCAGCCGGCCCGGCCACCTTGGAGTGAGCCCTTCCTGTCCAAGGACAGGCCTGTCCTCTAGGAGCCAGAGCCAGGCAGAGGCTCTAGTCCCAGGATCACACACCCGGGAGACCAGCGGGAGTCAGTTTGCAGCCTTTGCCAGGTGACGATCTTTAGTGGTGAATCAGATGCGTCTGACAAGGACGATTTCACAGTGTGACTCTAGGCATCATACAGGGATGGTTGATCTGGAGGAGCTGCTGACGGAACTCAGTCCTAAGGGGATCCCTACCCACACCTTCCCCTAGAGTCAGGGTCCAGAAGCAGGGGATCCCCAACCATCACCTTCCCCTAGAGTCGGGGTCCAGGAGCAGGGGCTGCTAAGGAGCCCCCAAGGTGGCAAGTCACTCCCCTGCGCTGACCCTGGTCCTGGCGCGCAGCTGATGGTGGACAGTGATGGTGGAACCCACATAAAGTCAAGAGCCCACTCCCAACACAGCTCCCAGCCCAAGGGCAGAGAGGCCACACCTGCTCAGAGTGGGGCAGCTAAGTCAGCCGGACTTGGGGTGCAGGACCGGAGGGCATGGCATGCACTGCAGACCCTCACCCTCGGTCCCCCTGGGAGGAAGAGAGAATTTTCTCATATACCAAGGAAGACACTGAGGCTGGCCCTGGCTTCCTGGGTCACTGATCCATCCCTTAAATGGCCATTGAGCCAGGTCTCTAGCCTGCTGAGGCGCAGGGACAAGGTAACAATTTCTCCCTCGCATGAAGCGTCCATCTCAGGGAGCCAGGCGACCACCATGCAGAGAATTTCCACTGCCATTGTGGGAAGAGCACCAGCAGGCGTCACAGGCCAGCGGCTGAGAGCCGGGCTCTGCACCCAGGGTACCATTTGAGTTCTTGACACTTGGGAATGAGACCAACTTCCCCAGGAACCCCTGAGGATTTCTAAAACGTGGGTCTCCTTCCAAGGTGTCCATGTTCTTTCTAGTGATCACTATGGGTACATGAAGAGAGTTAACAGCTGCCGAGTTTAGCCGCACTCACAGGTTCCCGAGCAGATGGTGGCCACCGACGGCAGGGGGCTCCCCTCCGGAAGGTGGCCTCGTGTTTCTCACCAAGATCGACAGTGACACACAGAACTGGGTGTCGAAACCTCCACTTGGGCTCCTCCCTGAATGAGACTGCAGGAAGATGCATTCCTGAGCCAGGGACCACTCCACATGGGCTCCCAGGCTGGGCTCCCCAGTTAGCACTGTGCTGCTGCTCCCGTCTCTGCGAAGATTTCCTGCAGGACTGGGATCTGCAAATGGACCGGGTTGTTGAGAGGAGCTGGGGTAGGGGCACCTGCCTGCAGCACCCACTCACACCTTGGTCTGAGAGGGGCTGTTTCTCTAGCACCAGAAGCCGTGCGATCATGGATGAGTCCCCCAACTACTTCATGGTCCCTTCCCTTGCCTGCGATCAGCTGTGTGACCAGCCCAACGTCATGGGAGCACAGTGAGACCCAGTTCTTGGTCCTGGCCTTGGGGCTTCAGTGCCGCTCAGAAGCCCCTCTCTCTGGGAGGTCACTGAGGAACCTGGGTGCCTCTCACAGGTAAGTGGTGACCTCTGCAAGATGGCCAGCTGTGAATGATGCAGGACTAGCATTTCTACGTGACCAGTCCCTGTGTGGCTCAGTGAGCTTCTCTAAGGAGAGTGGGACTCAGAGAGCCACAGGGAGAGGCGCAAGTGATAGCACACAGTTTGTGTCCCCTTGGGAGCTGATGACACTGTGGATTGCTGGAGGGGGAGCTGAAGAGCTACGAGGTGCCCACGTGGGACCGCACGGGCCTGGACACCAGGTGTGCATTACCTGAGCTACGAGGTGCCCACGTGGGACCGCACGGGCCTGGACACCAGGTGTGTACTACCTGAGCTACGAGGTGCCCACGAGGGACTGCATGGGCCTGGACACCAGGTGTGCATTACGCGAGGTCAGTGAACACCCACAGTGGGTGTGCACTTCAGCCTTGAAACACTACACACTCTGGGCTGTCACCACCAGCACGGGCTGGCACTGAGGGGCTGGAACTGACACCACTCTGCTGAGATATGATGGGGTGGGGGCTTTGGGCAACACGAGCGCTGGAGAGCAGAGGTGCAGAGGAAACGGCTGGCTGGACGAGGGGGACGGGAGCCAGCAGAGACAGGAGAAGCCCTAGGGGCTGGAGCTGTGCATGGCCTAGGTCCCAGTGGACCCAGAGGAGGGCACTTGAGGAGCAGTGCGTATGGAGAACACAGACTGCAGGGGCCTAGGAGGTTGGCAGGTGGGTTCACGGGGACAAAGACACCAGCGCACACACAGCGTGGGAGCAAGAGACCAGCGGCCTCCCCAGTCCCGCTTGAACAGGCTGATCCAAACCTCACCCTTCTCCCGCTTATTCACTTGTCCCTTGGAATGGTTGGGGGACTTGACAGATGCATGGGCTCAGCCGCAGAGCAAGGGAGGAGAACAGGAAACCAGCAGGTGGTGGAACATGTAGGGTGGGAGGCAGGGGAGTGGGTGAGAGACTGGCGTGTGCAGGGATGTATGGCTGCTAGCGAGGTGATCCACCCGTTACCATCAACACACACACTCCTACCCAAGATAGGGACATTTCGGTGGAATGAGAAAAAGCAAGGGGATTACAGGATAGACATCCCTGGAACTCCAAAAAGACACCTCGCTTGATTCCGCAAATCCTCTCAAGTAGGCATGATCATCTCGTGTTACAGGTAAGAAAAGCAGAGCCAAGCATCAGCTCACCCAGACCACAGAGCCACATCCCCAGCCCTATTTATGTGCTTATGTTTTGAGTCAGGGCCTCACTAATTTGCAGAGGCTGGCTTTGAACTTGTGATCCTCCTGCCTCAGCCTCCCAGACCTCTGGGATTACAGGTGTGTGTCACTGCACCCTGCTAGATCTGAACCAGTCCTAACAACACCACAGGGGCCCTATGGGATCAGAGAACCCTTAGAGGGAGAGAGAGAGAAAGGAGATGAACCAGGAGAGGCAGTGAGAGTCTCAGGAGGAGCTTCCTGCTCTTAGCACTGGTTAGGAGAGCTTGCAGGTGGGGAAGGAGTCACCAGGAAGTTGTGTGGCACAGAGGGAGAGGCGTGCTAGCCAGAAGATGCCCGAAAAAGACAATCTAGAGCAGGAAATGCTTATCTGGGTTCGCAGTTTGAGATTCTGCCCATGGTTGGCTGGCGCCATCGCGCGGGGCTTCATGGAGGAAGGTGTGGACAGGGAACAACCCTCCAGGGCATGCTCCCAGTGACCTACACGTGTTAATGAGGCCCCACCATCCACAGCCTCCACAGCCTCCGAATGGCGCATCAAGTGTGACCCCATCAGCAGATGAACCTACTGAAGAGGGCAGGCCCTGCACTCATACCAAAGCCCCACCTCTGAGCCTGGCCACACTGGGGACCAGCCTCCACCACAGGAGCCTTTGGGGGACCCCAGATCCCAATCATAACAGGCTGTTATGGTCTGAAGGTGAGGTGTCCCCCAAAGCCACATGTGACCTTCAGGAAGGCTGCGGGAGATGATGGGTTCTAAGAGCCATAACCCAATCAGTGAGTTCCTCCTGCAACTGCAGCAGGCGGGGTGCGGCTGGAGGTGGGAAGTGGGGGCTGCCCTTGGGTTAGATTCTGCATCTCTGCTCTGCTCCCTGGAGCCAGGCCTTCCACCATGATGCTCATCCTCACCTTGAGCCCAAGGAACAGAGGAGCCCACCTTCCATGGACTAAGACCTCCAAAACCTTGAGCTCCCAAATAACCTTTCCCCTGGAAATTGTTCCCGTCTGGCCTTCAGTCACAGCCATGGAAAAGCAGACTAGGCACAGAGAGGCACAGAAGGACAGGTCAGACCACAGGAGGCTCGGAGAAGGCGTCCTGGGAGGGAACAGAACAGCTGACTTTGCTTGAAACCAGGCAAGGCACGGCGGAGAAGGGGTGGGCACCACAGGCCCAGGCAGAAGAGCTCCAGCCGAGGTTGGTTGCACACTTGTAGACGGGAATGGCACAGGGACAGAACCCGGCCCCAGCCCGGAGCTATTGCTAAAGCTGCCTGCCTAGTGCACCCCACACGAATGGCCGCTCTAGGTCCGCTTTCTGCCTCGGGGAGGGCGCGTAACACTCCCTGTTCATGCTACAGTGGCGCTGTGGAGTCCAGAAGTCGCGGGCACAAACCCAGCCCTGGATGTTCAACCTTGTGCCCTTGTGACACTGTAGGAAGAATTATCTTACCCAACTAATGATTTCAGATCGATTCCACATGGAATCTCTGAATGGGCGGCCAAGGGAACAGAGGGCCAGCCCACTGATGCCAGCCTCCAAGGATGCCGAGCCAAGCAGGGCTCATGACTTCCCCTGCTCTTGTGAGGATGGAGGGAGGCGGGCCCCATCAGCCCTGGTTCAGGACACAGTCCAGAAGTTCCCAAAGCCTAGGACAAACCCCAGAGGTCTTGGACAGACCGACATTTACAATTGCTAGTTTAGAAAGCTTGACCCAAGGGACAGACAAGGAAAGCTGACTCTAGCCACCTTATCTCCAAACAGCCTATAGAGAGTCCTGGATGAGGGTGCTGGTGCTGCGCAGCCCTGCTGGGCCCTAGCCGGGCTCTCCCTCTTGCACTCTGAGCAAGCGCACCCGCTCCGGAGCTGATGAACTGGGGGAAGTTGTGGGACTTCCCTCGGCCTCATTCCCCATTTAAAAAACAGCAATGTTCATGGCATCTATGACGCAGGATCAGCTAAAGTGTGCTGGACGCGAGGCCAGTGAGGGCTTTGCGCAGCCCCAGCACAGGGCTCCCCCCACAGGTCCCCAGTGTGACAGTGGTGCCTGGAGGGGACGTTTCGCTTCCATGGACAGCAGCCCTCCGTGTGCACTCACTGAGCCCCACTCAGCAGTGTTTAGGAAGCACATGCCCTGGGCCTCTCCAGCCCAGCCCCGGAGGCCAGCAGGGAGCCCTGGACAGTCACTCCCCAGGGTCATTGTGCTCACTCCACCCTTGTTCCGTGTTATCTCCTTAGTCTCATTGCTCCTTCCACCTGACCTCAGGCTTGGTGGAGAACTCCTATTCACCCTTCAACACTCAGCTTAAACACCACCACGTCCAAGAAGCCTGCTCTGATAGACCCAGGATTGCATGAACAAAAACGATTCTCTAAAGCGTGTACTGAGCTACTTTCAATGTCTGCTAAGTGGATAACTGAGAATATAATCTAAGATGCACGTGGAATCTTAAAATAAATACTGCTTTTAAAAGTATTTTGGAAGAATAATAATAGCAACTCTGGCTTAGATAAAAACCCAACTATTGGATTATGTTACTGGCATGCTGAGGCAGTCCTGACCTGGGCATACCTGCATCCAGGGTTCAGCCTCTGCCTTCAGGACCTGCTCTGAGGCCTGCTCGCCTCCATCTGCTTCACAAGTGGGGAGGAGGGCTGGGCTCAGGTGACTCCACCAGCCCCCCAGTCTCCCCTCCAAGGCAGCTGCCTTCCCCTGGCTCCAGCCAACATGCTGGGATGGAGTCTCATTGGCCAGCACAAGTCATATGACCATCCCCAGCCAATGACATCAGTCCCAAGGTCCAGCATTCTGAATGGCCATGTTTAAATGCCCTGTCGTGGGCATTGTGCGTAGGAAGGAGCCCCAGAGCCTGGTTTGGGGCTGGAATAGGTAAAATGCACTACAGGTGTGGAAGTGCAGCTGGGAGCCAGCTCCCCAAGGCCTCCACACCTAGTTCCAGGTATGAGCTCTCGGTTCAGACAGGGACCCTGGAGCTTGTCACTAGGGAGGAAGCAGGGCAGAGATGTGGGCGAGCATTCCAGTTGCCCAGTAGATGCACTGAGACAAACCTTCCAGGGCCCTTGCAGGAGCAGCTGGGGACAGCAAGCACGCCTGGAATGCTTTCTTCTGCTCGGGCCAGTTCCTCCACTTCAGCCACTCTGCACCTGGGGCTGGCATCCGGGAGACAGAGCCGAGACTTTTTCCAGGGCTGTCATTACCACATGTTAAGCAAATTCTGTTTTTCCTGGCTTCGACTCACGGGGGTTGTTTGTTTCTTTTGCAGAGAGAAGAGGGACGGGAGCAGAGCACCCAAGCTCCGTTTCTCTGAGGACACTGACCCCCCAGCCAGGCCACTTGTGGACGATTCCTCTCAGCCCCTGAGGTCAGAAAAGCCCAGCCCTGGCGGCCTTCGGGGCTCACCCTCAGTTGTGTTCATTACTGCAAAGACGGCTGCAGATGCCAATCAAACGCCACCCAGTATCACCTCAGAGGCTCCAAGGCAGCCTGGCCCCTGGAGAGCGGAGTCAATCGGTTTTCTTTTTGTTTTTGCCCTTTTACATTTCCAAGCCAGAAGTTAAGAAATGGATCAAGAAATGCAATTGTCCCATAAATAGATCCCCAATTTTATCTCAGTGTTTACACTTCTTCACAATCCCCCATAGCCTCCTGTCTTTCCCGCCCTTCAGAACACAATACTTTATACGGAAGAGACTTGGCAAGCTGCTTTTCCTCCCGACAACCATTTCTAATCACTGAGTGGACAGCACCTACCGCATGCTATTCTGCATTATCTTATGATTTGGGAATCGATACTAACGTTGCACTTCCAAAATCCACTTCTTCCCAAGGGAAGCCGCATCTGGAAGCTGCCTGTCTCCCGTGGTGGGGCGTACTCCGGAGGAAGCCCGAGCAGTAAAGAGCACTGTCCTCGGTGACCTGCAGCAGTGACCGCCAAAGCAAGCCTCTCCTACTTAGCAAAGAGAACCGCCCATGAAGCTGAGACCCAGGCCCAGGGGAAAGACCACTGCTCTGTGCCCTGAGGCCCAGCGTGGCCGGGAAGGAGCAGGACCCTTGCCCTGATTCCTCCACCCCTTAGGAGCCGTGTATTCAGTCGCTGAAATGCAGAGAATAAAATCACCTGCCTGTTTCGGCTCCCATAGCACTAGAAACTTGTACTTTTGAATGCACACGGTCTTCATCGAGGAAATGCCAAGTGCGTGACAACAGTTCTTAAGGGGTGCTCTAAGTGCACCCCAGCACTGCCTGGGAGTGAGTTAGAAATGCAAAGTCCCCCTTCCCGTTGAATCCCGCGTTCTGGGGTGGGCCCAGCACGCTGTGCTAACAAGCCCTGCAGGTGACTCCGGGGTCTGATAAATTCTGAGAACTTGCCACAGGGCAGCCGGGAAGGTAAAAATCACAACACAGTGTTCCTTTGTCCATCGCTCAAGCGGTCACCGAGTGCCTGCCCTGTCGTACATGGCTTGGCATTGACCACCCCCACACTGAGAGGGACAACACAGCTCCAGGAAGTTTAACACAAAGCCTTTGGTTACAAACAGCCCAACACCTGGCTTCCCACGGGGCAATCAGGAGCGAGGGAAATGGGATTCTAGAAAGCACCACGGGCAAACGTTAGCTTGTGTGTGGACACCCCTTCCACGGTGCCTTTGTTGTTTCTGAAGATCAACTCCTCCTATGCGAGTCCTAGGAAACAGCACAGCTCAGGAACTTGGAACACAAGCCCTCGGTTTCTGCTGGAGGCAAAACTAACCTCTGCGAATCGCCTGCTCCCTCCCAAAGTCTATCTGCTGGGATCCCGATCCCCTGCAACGCTTATAAGATGTGCTGAGCGGAAAAGGGTGTTGACTCTGGGATTCTGAAGCAGGATGGAGCGAGGCTGGCCAGCCGGGGTACAGGACGCGACAGCCCGGACTCTACGTGGGAGATATTAGGCCGATCAATCTTTAATCCCAGGCAATCAAGCAAGGTAGCTACCCCAGGTCTCTCCATAGACAGCTCATAAAAAGGGGATATTGATCACAGCTTCTAAATTTGTAGTTTTGACTATAAAAGCAATTTGTTTGTGCAGAATGGTCATAAAAGATGAATGCATTTGGAATATTAACTTCAAAGACGATTCCTCTGGGTGAGCAGGATTCGGTAGCAGGTTTCTTTGTGAAGTTACTAGGGCAGTTCTAAGTTTTCTTAAATGCATCTTAAGCGATTGGAGGGCCTACGCGGGCATCTGGAAAGGCCGTTTTCTTGAAGTCCTCTTGCAGGTAAGAGCGTGGACTCTGTTTATTAAGCCTCGTCTTACTGTGCCGCCAGTGAGTGCTAGGTTTTGCCTGCATGGCAGGTAATTCATCCTTATTTTTCAGGTGAGGAAATCGGTGCTCACCACAGGGATTGGCTTGCCAAAGGTCACACAGCTAGTGAGCCAAATTAGAAGGCGTGCCTCTCTCCAAGGCCTGTCCTGCGCGAGGGGTCCCAAGTACTGCAGAAACTGTGTATGACGACTTCCATGGCACAGGACAATGTGACACCACTTCTACAATTCTCAAAACCACTTCTGTGTTGAGAAGAATCTACACTTACTAAACCAGCGGCTCCTCCAGGGTAACTGTGGCTGCAGACTGATGCTGTACCTGGAAGAGCAGAGGAAGGTTACAGGTCGTGGCCAGAACCTTGATGTCACCACGACGTGCTACAAGGACATCGAGAAGTGGCCTGAGATGCTGCTCGGCAGAGCAAGAAGTAGGGGAGTCAATAGAGGGATCGTGAGAGCCCAGATGGGCAGACAGGTGGGAGCAGTGCCTGAGGACCACAGACCGAGAGGGCGACTGCACTCTGCTCACGTCTGCCGCCCGGTCCGCCCTGTGGTCACTCACGACTGAAGCACACTAGAGTTCCTCCTCCTGAGCCAATGGGTATCTGGACGGCCACCTCCTGTGGGCTCTGGGTCTTTTTTTTTTTTTTTTTTTAAGGAGAGGACAGTGAGAGAAAGAGACAGACAGAATCAATTTTTTTATTGAGTTTTTCACATGTCTTTGGTTGCACCGACATTTAGTTTTGTACGTGGGTGCTGGGGTTCGAATCTGTATGCTGGGCAAGCGTCATAACTGCGGAGCCACCGCTCTAGCCCCAGCTCTGGGTCTTCTTAATCACCACTATGCCCACATGCCCAGCGCAATGCCTGGCACACACACTAGGTGCTCAATAAAAGTGCCAGGGAGTGACCTGACTCTTTAAATGCCTGCTGCTGGAAACTCTGTCCATGCACAAATGACAGACAACCTCGGCCCACATCCTGCCGCCTCTGGTGGTCTGGAATCCCAGCAACAGCACTCAAAGTTTTAAAGATGCCGAGGTCGTCTTAATTTACATTCCCAACATTGGTCCATTTGTACCACTCCTGGGTATTTGCCTGAAGGAAGCAAAGTCAGCATGCTATAGAGAAACCCGCATGCCCATGTTTATCACTGCCCTATTCGCCATAGCCAGGCTACAAAGCAGCCTAAATGCCGAATGCATAAAGAAAATGTGGTGTAGATACACAGTGGAGTACCATGCAGTCATAAAGAACAAAATCATGTCACTTACAGGAGATGGGTGGAACCAGCGATCACCATGGTAAGTGGAAAAACCAGACTCAGAAGGACAACTATCTCATGTCACCCCTCACATGTGGAATCAAAGCAAAAAAGAGGACATGAAAACAGAAAGGGGACCCTTAGGGCCAACAAGGGACGAATGACGGAGGTGTGCAAAACAGAGAAAAATAGGCAGGGTGGGTGTGATGAAATGCATTGAATGCATGTGTGAAATTCTCACAAGGAGACCCACGCGCACTACTAATTGTAACAAAATATGGAGGTGGTGCGGTGGGACATACATTAGTGTTTCCTCTTAAAACCTCTCCCCCTTCAAACAGGTCCACTGCTCATGTTAATCCAGATGGTTTCTCGGATGCTAACTAATCTGTGTCCCGGCCTCCATACCATAACAGGGGACACAGAACACAGTCTCCCTCGGGTGGCTGCGATGTCTACCCACTCTCTTGAAATTTCACACTTTTCCCGCTAAGTGGCTGCTCTGGGCCACGTGCAGTGGCACTCTAAGAACTTTCCTGCACTCCACTCTCACCTCAACCCGTCAGGGGTGAGGAAGGCAAAATCACTCCCAGTTTAGGATTGAAAGGACAGAAACTCGCAGCTGAGATGTTTTGCTGAAATTCAGGAACAGCTCAAAGGAGGCACTGAAGCCCTGCCCCTCGCAGGGTCCTTCCTCTGGGAATCAGCCTGGCGTCTCCACTGACCCACTGTGAGAATCACGGTGGCAGCACTGGATTCCACCTCTCATGGTGGACGGCTCAGAGCCTCTCTGCTCGGATGCCCACAGTGCTGACCTGCAGGCGGCAGCTCGGGGGAGCTCGGCCAGGGCAGAGGTGAGGACGAATCACCAGCGACCAACGGCTCAGACTCATCTTGGGGAACTCTGGTCCCAGAACAGGACCCTAGAGGGATCTCCTGGTAAAGGCACCTGGGACCCAGGGGAGCTTTACCATGCTCCAGTTCCTGCGTATGTGAGGGGCAGACGAGGGGGGGCAACCTGGGAAGGCCCAGCTTTGCTCGGCTGCTGCCAGAGTCCCTGTGCTCTGTGATCGCGGGCCCAGGACCCACCACGCGCCCAGACAGCAGGATAGCAGCTGAGCGTGCCAAGGTGTCTGGAAGTCCAAGGTCAGCAGAAACCAGAAATGCACACGCACTTGCAACTGGGCAGCAGCTACTGAGCAGCGGTTGACAGAGGTCACTGCCGGGTGGCACGCAGCTCGGGAGATCAGCAAAAGTCACAGGTAAACTGAGGCTGGACTCGCTGTAGGGGAGTAGAGGCTGCAGTGCTGGAGGCAGCTGGGGGTTCTGGAGGTGCAGAGAGGCCCTGAGCAGTATGGGGGCTGGCGGACAGAGACATGGGCCTGCCTCACCCTGGGCTAGATTGCTCTGCACACACAGTAGGATCAGAAAAAAGTGAGGGGCAGTCTCCAACAACAGCTCCCTTGAGTAAGGGAAGATAGGAAGGAAGACAGAGGGAAATAATGAGGCCAGGTCTTGAAAATAACTTTTCTTTTCAGTCTAGTATTCCTTTAGTGGAATCCAACGCCACCATTTTATGACAAATACCTAGTCTTGCCCTCTTTCATCTCTACGGTGAAATTCATAGATAATATAATCATCCGCATACAAAATTCTAAAGAAACGTGAGGACACGGAGAAGACAGCAACAAGGAAGAGAATCTGCTCAGGAGGGAACCGTGCATCCCGAGGGAGGCGCAGGACAGGGCCACTCGGGGTGGGATGCGCTGACCCAGGCGGTGGGCGTGAACGTGCCTGCTAGGGACTGCTGGAGTTTTCTGGAAGGTTGGAAATGTTTTGAGAGGGTTATGAATGAAACAAAATACAGCCTTGGATTCAACCGCCGTGGTCCCGTAAGATCCAGCTGAGGGTGACACTATGCAAAATTCTTCATGTTTACGTAGGAAATGGAGCAGCTTTTAGGACCAACCAGCAGGTCCTTCTCTCTCCTCGGTGTCCTTGAAAATTGTGTGACATACAGACCTTCATCCTCCACGCCTCAGGGTCCCTGTCCACTCAGCACCAGTAACAGTGTGCGGAGTTCTGCAGCTGTTAACAAGATGCCCCGGCGTGCGTGTGGTGTCCACGCTGGGCAGGGCAAGGGAGGGACAGGGAATTGCGGGGTGGAAACCACGGCTCTGAGCAGAACCATTGCAGGTGATCGTGGTGAGGAGGGACGTGGACTCCGTCCCAGGTTCCTTTCTACCAGGCGACCCACGGCCACAGGAAGTGCAGTTGTGGGTCATGACCACATGACCATGCCCTGCCTTCACGTCTCACTCTGGGCTCCACCTTGCTGGGTGTCTTGGGTGTGCAGACCCAGGGCCAGGTCGCCCTGACCGAAGCCACTGCTGCCAGTCCTGCCCCAAGGCCGGCATTCCCTCGGGTAGGGAGCCCATTTGTCTCAGTGCACAGGAGGTGGTTCCCAGCCTCGACCTTCTCCCAGCAAGGGCTGGGAGCAGCGCAGGGTGCTCCGATCAGGGGCAACGGGAGCACACACAGCACAAGGAAGCGACCCTCAGACCATGAATGTGAGAAACATCACTTGGGTTCTTCCTTGCAAAGGTCGCTGGCTGTCACAAACCTTAAGTCACTTCCCCCAGCAGCACAGGGCCATCTCCTTTAGCCAACCCCTTTATCTGCAATCCCGTGACCGCCCATCTCCACCAAGACTGAACGGCGCCCTCCTCTGTTAGAAGGTCCAATCCCTCTGCGAGGAAAAGCTTAAAAGACAAACTGCTTCCCTTTCCCGGCCCTGGGCTGTTGTGGGGTGCCCTGGCTCAGAGGCAGATGTGCTGAGCACCTCCACGGGAACACGGGGACCTGGGTCCAGGGGGAGGGGCCTGACCAGACACCTGGCTTTGCTTTCCTCACAAATACTTGCTGGGCTCCTACTGTGTGCAAGCTCTGCACTCAGCACTGAGGACCGAGGAGCGAGGGAAACAGCGAGAGGTAGAAACAAGGTCCAACCGAGGCCCTCCCTCCTGGAGACCCCATCCCATGGGGGCTGCAGCAAAGGGCAGGTAGTTAATTCCATGGTGGCCAAGAAGGTGACAGGGTCACGCAACAGGACAGCAGGATGCAGGGCTGGAGGGATGACTGCGTCGGTGGCCCAGAAAGTTCTCAGTGTGGACTGGACGTGTGTCCAGTATCCAGGCAGGGAAGCACTAAGGGCTATCAGCCCTGGAATGTGCCAGGCTGCAGGAGGGACAGGAGCCACCCTGAGCCAACCCTGTGACTACTGCAGAGACCAGGGTGCTGCACCAGGTGACATGAGTGGCCTCCAGTGGGGCCATGCAGAGACAGGACTGGGTCTTAGCAGCACCCTGTGGCTGCGGTGTGGGGACGCCACTGGAGGGGAGACCACGGATCCTCACGGCTGTCCCTCAGATCTATCTGCAGGGGTGGAACTCCCTATGACGCACGACCGTCTCGTTCTGACCCACATCTTCCTTAAAATCCCATATTCAGCAAGTTCCTAAGGGACACCTGGAGGATAACGGATTTCCAGGGGATTTTCATTTGTTGCCCAAAGTTAGAAAGTTGGACAAAGAACATGGTGGTCCTCCAATGACCAGGTATGTCTCCTGAGGCCTGCAGGCCCTGAGACGTGCTGCAGAAGGGCTCACACTGACCTCGCGGGGACAAGTGGGAGGGCTGTCCCCCAGCAGGGCTTGCAGGACACGGTGGGGAAGCAGTCGGAAGCCACACAGAAATGCAAACCAGTCTGGAAGCACAGAGCCAAGGGCAGGAAACAGAACCAGGTCTAGCATCATCCCACGGCTGGGATCCTGGGACAGAGGCTCCTACAGAATTAGCACTTCAGAAAGATTTCAGCGTATCAGCCCTTCCCTCTACACTACAGTCAAGCAGCCCTGTGAGCAGAGGAAGACAGAAATCGGCATCAAGAAGTGGGGTTATAACTTACGAAGCTGCATCTGAAAAGATTTCCAATCTTACTAATGGTGAGGGAAATGAGAATTTAAAAGATGATTTTCAGCTATAATATTGTCAAGCTTATAAAATTAACATTTACGATGAGCATTGATTTAGAAAACGGGCTTTTTCACACATTACTGGTAATAATGTTAATTGCCACAACCTTTTGGGAAAGCAGTTTGGCAATGTTTATAAAAATTAAAACTGCACATGTCCCCGATGAAGGAAGCCTTTTCTTGGGTGGTCCCCAAATAATTGCATCATTATGTCCCCCTCCACACACAGATGGAGGCACTGGGCTTGGCCACGTGCCTTGCACTGGTCCATGGACTTCAGTGATATGGTGACACAGAGGCTTGATCAGTTTGCACATTGTCCTCTTGGTCCACCGCTCCTGGAGAGCTGAGACCACCATGTGGCCAGGCCCTCCAATGTCGCCATATGGAGAGACCATCTGCTGCAGAACTAAGGGTCCCCCTGACATATGGCCCTGGTTGAGCTGTCAGCCAGCTCCAGCCATGCAAGCGACCCCAGCTGAGCCTTCCAGAAGCAACACGAAGCCATTTCCGCTGGCATGGGCAGCATTGTGGGCAGAGTGGTAAAAACCTGGAAGCCAGCCTGACACCTGTCAATCAAAGGATGGCTTCCTCTGCACTGCAGGTGCCAGCGAGGAGCACGGAGAGGAATCTTCTGCCTACCATCTGAGGGCAAAAACCAAGACACAGGGAGTGGGCGCGCCCCACCGCGGCAGGCAGGAGGCCCGTTTAGCAAAACCCATTTTAATGTTGATAATTAAATGCAGCATTTCAAGGAGCCTTGAAAACATGGAAAAATGATAATTTTAAGAGGGTGGGATGATGGGCGTCGTCAGGTGGAGACTTTTGAATTTTTAAATACAATTTTATAACAACTCACTCAGTACTTAAATGTGCTGGGAATCGAGCATGTGAAAACTCACCTGTCCATTCCAAACCAACTCTGCAAATCAGTCTTAGGGTATTTTTCAAGATCGAGATTCTCTTACTGATTTTTAATGCAACATCATTTTCTTTCTTTTTTTTTTTTTTTTTTGCCACCTTAGATTCTGGTCAGTTCTGTCCAGACCTTTGTACAGAATTGACCAGAATCTACCTGGGTCTCCAAAACTCATTAGACACAGCTCTTTGGCTCTGTTTCTAGAATGCTCCATTGGAAAGGGCCAACACCTGGCTTTATCTCTGAGAACATCTTAGCTGTATGCATCTGTGGGCACTCACAGGTGTAGGGGTGTGTGTGTGTGTGTGTAGTATGCTGAATGATCAAACCTTCAAAAATGCCTTTCTCTCTGGAATTCCAATGACCTGAAGGTTTTTAAAACATAGGACATTATTTTCATTCTCATTAAACAAATGTTAAAAAATAGCAGCTGCTGCCAGCTGCCTGCCACCATGTCCCCTCCCTGCAGGAGCTAGACAGATGCTTCCTCTGGTGCTGTGGATCCAGAGGTTGCCTTCCCTCTCCAATCTTGCAGAAGACTGAGAAGTTGCGAAGCCTGGGCCCCACCCCAGAAACTGTTTAGGTTGGATGGAACCCAACGTTGGGATTTGGGACCCCCTAACTCCCGGGTACTCCCCTGGTCTCTAACGAGAATGCATGAAAATGTTCTCGATGAATTCTTAAAATACGCGAATCCTGCGGCACTTGAATGAATGACACGTTAAAATTTATTTCACCTAACTTCAGTATTAACTGTACTTAATCGAAGTGGTATCGCTTCAATGTGTAAGTTTGAAAAATTGTAGAGGAAAAACCCTTCTTGATCTGAACATTCAGTTAAGCCGAGCACCATTTGAGTGAGCACAAACACTCTGTCAACACACCACCCCGTGTTGACACCAATATCCGCTCAGGCCTGGGCACTCTAAATAGGTGGCATTCCCCGGCTCTGGTATTTCAGCGCGACCTGTGGTGTGTGATTCACAAACTCCCGCCCGGGGTAAGCCTTGGTCAGAATGCCTGTGCGTCTAGCCGTTTTCTCCAGCTTGCACCTGCCAACAGGTGTGGCGTGTGCCCTGAACCTGCGTGGACCAACCGTGTTTAGTTCCTCAGGTTTGAAAGCATCAGTGCCGCGCCTTTCCCTTAGCCCCGCACCCAGCCATGAAAGTCGCTAAGGATGGCAACTGCCCACTCTCCAGAGCTGGGCACGTAATGGGGCAGCTCCACATCCGCTCCCCTCAGTAATACTTTTGCTCTGCAATTCTACGTGCCACAGGATAAGTGTAAGAAAGATCGCAGAGATTCCAGTTGCCGTGAGGAAAAGGCTCCATCCTCCAGGGGTCTGACAAGCCATGTACGGGCTCTGTCTGGGTGACAGGGACTCTATTTACTGCTTTCTCAAAAGGTGTTGAGTGGAGAGCACAGGTCCACCCTCTCCTGCCTGCCCCGTCTCTGGGAAGAGTGGAGGTGGGGCTCGTCTCGGCAGCTTATTAACTACAGTCACCTCTAGACTGCTCCCTCCTTGACAGAGGCAGCTGACACATGGGAGAAGGAACAGGTGACTCTGTTTTTAATGTGATCATCATTGCAGGACACCTATCAGTCACTGGGTGCTTACTATGGGGCAGGTGGTGCTGCCCTGAGCCAGGCCTGCATTCTAGAGGACCTGGCCCATTTCACATGGCATCCTTGGAGCTGAAGGGACAGTCATCTGGAGACTGTCGCCCTTTCAGGACAGCACTAGGGTGCCCAGCTGTGCTCAGACCATAAGGCCAGCAAGGGAGAGGACCTTTCACCTGCAGGAGGACCCAGGAACCACCAGGAAAGAGTGAAAAAAGGGTAGGAAGAGGCCAGGAATGTGCTGCAGGGCAGGGAAACTGGGTATGGGTGCCTGGGGCTCTGACTCCAGGGGTGTTCAGGGACTGGTGTCAACTCAGACTGTACAGAAATCCCAGGAGGAGATGAGAGAGGGTCAGCTGGGTCCATCTATCAAGTCCTGTGGCTCCAAGTTGAAGGCAGCTCCCAGGGGCTATAGCTCCCCACCCTCCAGCCAGAGCACAAGCCCCTCAGGGTCGCAGGTACTACAGTGAGTGTCCTGAGCCCCCTGAGTGCTGAGGACCCAGCTCCGAAGGGGGCTGACCACTCTGGCCAAGCATTCCTGTCCCTGCTCTGTGCATGCTGGGCCCTCGGTCCCTCCTTCCGAGGCTGAGCCACGCTGTCCTGCACTGCTGGACCCAGGCAGGCTGGGCGGCTGCAGCACAGGCCCACCAGGGGCCCTCTAGGAAGCCTCTGCAGCTGGGATGGAGGTGAAGCCAGATGGAAGAGGCAAGACAGCTGCCGCACCTGGCCCTCCAGGGTGGGCAGGTGGCAAGGCAGAGCCTGGGGAGGCGAGCCCAAGAGTTCTGCATCCTCACCTGTGTCCCAGGTACTTAGCAGGTGTGGTTGTCTCTGTGGGCGGCTGGAATGTCTCTTATTTATCAGTTCCGGGCTTGATTTGTACCTTTAGAACCTGTAGGCACTGGCTGCGTGTGGCATACACCGCTGGCACCATCCAGTCCTGGGCTCTGCTCTTCAGCACTGCCAGCCCGGCTTCCTGCCATGGGGCCTGCAGCTCTGTGCCTCAGGGCTTCTTGCTGCTGTTGGAAATCACTTTGCAAAGGGTGAAGAATGTGCAGCAGATCTGAGCTCCCCGGGGAGGGCGATGGAGTTGGAATGCCGTAGGCCAGCCTCCTCGCCCGCCTTGGCCACCCTCAGTCTCCCAGAAGGCAACTTGCTGGAGAGCACCCTTGGGTGCCTGAAGCTCCTTCCCGCACTCCTTGCCTGCTTCTCCCACTGCGCGTCCACGAAAAGGAAAAGAATACCTGCTCTCGAACGCCCATCTCGGGGCCTGCTCCTGGACAGTCCAAACAAGCTGGCTACTGTGCCCCTTTCCCAGAGCCCAGAGGCCCGGCTGGCCAGGTGGGGCTGCTCTATCTCCCTTCTCCACTCCTTCAAATGAAGAGGGCAATATGACTGTCCCCATTTGATACTTTGAACTTTAAAGTCTTGCCCGAAGTCCCAAACTCATCAATAGGGTAATTAGGAATTAGTGATGAAGTAATATTTAAACGCTTGGCCCTGGCTCTGCCTCTTACTTGCAGAGTGTCTTTGGGACAGGTGTATTTGTCAGGTTTCTCTGCATCATGGGGACAGGATGGAGACACCTGACCTGAGCTGATTCCTAGGTGCTGCACAGGTCCCGGCTTGTGTCCATCACTCTTCTGCAACTGCTGATGGGTGCTCCTCACACACATCCCCTCCCTCCTTCCCCCTTCTCTCCCTTTCTTCACACCTCCTTTCCTTTGTTTCTTCCATCACTAAGCACATGGATACCAAGCACCTACTGTGTGCCGGGTGCTGTAGCAGTGTACAAGACTCACCGCTAAACAAGTCCTCACCCTGACACTGTAGGGGTAAGGACACGCACAGGGATTAACGAGGAGATCAAAGAAAGCGGGAAGGGAAGAGCAGCCTGCAGGGTGGACAGGCTGGCCTGCTAACATGCGTGGGACAACTGATCGTCACCAGCAGCAAGAACGCCAAGCACAGCCTGAGGAAAGATCGACCGCACACCAGGGACACGGTGTTGGCATTCTAAGAAAATCAAAATAATCACTGCAAATTTGTCCTTTCTCTGTCACTTCAGTTGGGCAAATAGTGGGGCATTGACTGTGGGCTCAGAGTCCACTGGAACCAAGGAGCTACCTGACCTGGGCGTCCCACTCTGGAAGAATCTAGAGACCTGGGGCACACGCCAACCCAACCCAAGGGTCTGGATGTGGTTCCGTGCACCAGGAGGGACGTACGGTGGGTGTGGGATGCTGCCTCCGCCACCCACGGGGTAGGAGACACTGTAGGCCTCAAAGAGGAGAGCAGGGGACCAGGGAGTGAAGAGATCAGCCATTGTCTTACATGTGTGTCTGCATCTCAGGGGAACGCTCCTTTGTGTGACCAAGATACGCCACTAATGAAAAGACCCAGGGGAACCTGCCTTTCTGTGTTACCAATATGTACCACTAATGAAAATAAAAAATAAACTGCTGCCTAACTCTTACACACGGGAAGTGAGACATGTTTCCTGGGCCATATTGGCAATTGCGAAACTGGAACTGTTACTTGGCCTTGGTCTTAAATAATGCCAGCTTCATGCATTTTATTCCTTGGAGGCCTTTTGAGGGAAATGGAAATCATTACGGTAGAAGATAATTGTCTTTTTTAAACTCTTATTATTTTCTAAATTGTACAAAAAGAGCTCCTAAACAGTAGATCTGTTCATAATTACAGATTGCAAGTGGAATTGAAAAATCACCATTATATAATCCCCCACTCAGAGATCATCACATTAACATTTTGGACCAGCTCATTCCAGCCTCTCCTATCTAACATGATGGTTGCCTAGACAACTAGTTGACCCACCAGCAGGACAGAGACCCTGTTCTCCTCCTGTACCTGTGCACAGCCAGCAAGAGAGGGAGATGGGAACTGTGAGTCTGTGTCAGGGACCTTCAGGGACAGAGACAATGTCCATCTGCTTGTCCGCATTCTCTAAATGAAATGATTTGGACTTTACTCATCCAAGGTATCTTTCCAAGCCTATCATTCTAATGGCCACTTTGCCTTCTGTTAAACGTAAGCACTAAAATTCAGTCAATTGCATATAACTAGATATTTTATTTATTTGGTACTGAACTACAGTATACAATACTCAAAAAATAATCTACACAATCCAGCGCACTGCATATCATTTGCAAAAGTATTTGTGAATGCATAGCTGCTTGGGTTTATAACACAACGCCAAGAGCCAGTTATTCAAAATCTGAGCTACAGTTTTCAAACAGATGACCCCATCATTTGAGGGGATGTAACTCGGTGGTAGAGAGCTTGTCTAGCATGCACGAGGCCCTGGGTGTGATGTCCAACTAGTAGATAAGATAGCCACATAGATGGATAGCCAGCCAGATGGATGAATGGATGGATGGATGGATAGCTAACTGGA
>PVKS010032889.1:0-22177 GCA_004027875.1 Aplodontia rufa | reverse complement strand
AAGCTTTTGTATCCACTCATCAAGTGAGGGGCATCTGGGTTGGTTCCATAATCTAGCTATAGTAAATTGAGCTGCTATAAACATTGATGAAGCCACATCACTATAATACGCTGATTCTAAATCTTTTGGGAAAATTCCCAGGAGTGGGATAGCTGGGTCGTAAGGTGGTTCCATCCTTAATTTTTTGAGGATTCTCCATGCTGCTTTCCATAGTGGCTGAACCAATTTGCAGTCCCACCAGCAGTGTAGTAGTGTTCCTCTTTTCCCACAGCCCCTCCAGCATCTGTCGTCATTTGTATTTTTCATTTTTGCCACTCTAATAGGAGTGAGGTGGTATCTCATTGAAGTTTTGATTTGCATTTTTCTTATAGCTAATGATGTAGAGCATTTTCTCATATATTTATGGGCTTTCTGAACTTCGACTGGAGAGAAGTTTCTTTTAAGTTCTTTAGCAGTGAGTGTTCTTGAATACATTACCATATCATCCAGACCCGCAGTATCTAGGCATTAGCTTATGAGTGAAAAATGTCTTCATTTAATAATAATCATCTAGTTTGCCATCTGATGATTGCCATAGAAAGTCAAGAAGATAGCACCAATTAAACTATATGCTAATTGAATTTAATGAAAACCTATACTATACTATTGAGCAAGGGTTCCCTTAATCAAGAATTGATCTAAGAAGTACTGGGAGTTACACATTTGCTGAGGCAGTTGCCTTTGTGTTTAATAGACAAGCTCATGTGGTGGTCGCAGGCATCCAAACAATAGTGATGGATTACTTGAAACTATTCTTCTGTAGACCATAAAACTGAAAATACTGTCTAAAATCCCTTAGCAGACTCAAGCTTTGACAGAGTTCGAAGTTTTCAAGCTGGATCAATGGATTATTCCTTTTCTTTCACTTTGGGAAAAAAATCAAGAATGTTTATTTGATAAGAAAAATATCAGAAGGAACTTTCTATTAAATATGCTAAAGAATTTCATCAATGTCAGGTAAGAAGTAGAAGCTAAATGTTTCCTTTCCTTTAATGTTCTTTGGAACCAGGCAAAACTTGAACTGTGTGGTTGGATACTCCTAACCCACATTCATCATAATCTTAGTGAATCTCCAATGCTGTCAGAGTTGAATAACAAATTCCATTTTTCATTTCCAAATAGAATTGCTCCTTCCTTTTACCATTTTCATGAATAATTGATAATAAAGTAACATGACACCCATCTAGGTCACCTGATTTGCTTCTTTTGACCGTGGTGATATCTTAGGGCTACTGAAATTTTCCACAAGGAACTCCCACACTGTTAGATATTTATCCATTTTTCTTTGGCTCACTTTAAAAGCAATTCTTTGTCTTTGCTTTTTGTCATTTTTCTCTTCTGTTGATGTTAAGAACTTCATGGAGATGCTAGTGCGTTGATTTTTCTCCTTATCCTTTCAACATTCCCATTTTATCCCAAATCACTAAAGATAGGTCTACTTAAAAAAAAATAGCACCAGTTCTTTTTATTTCTTTCTTCTTCCAACAGAACTCTCTCAATTTAAACCATCTCTGCTGGCTCTCCTATTATAGCTTGGGTACTGAGTTGGTACAGCCTGGCATGGCTCAGAGGAGCGGCAGCTAGAATTGGAACTGAGTAACATGGGCTAGAAATATCACAGGAGTGGGCACAGTGGAGTGGGGAAAGGAACTTGGAAGGAAACTTGTTACCTATGACCCCTTCTGAGAGAGGAACTGGCTCTGTCCCTCCTCAAGGAAGGGAAAAGGATGAGTATGAAATGTAAAAGGGGAGGGGGACCAGATGCCTCTATATGGCTATTTATGTTTTTCTCTTCACCACTGCTCTAAGTTGCCTTCTGTAAATGGTCTCACAAATTAACAATGAATTTATATCAGAAATGTCTATGTTTATCTGGGGCACTTTGATCACAAAGGACAATGTGGCCTCTGGTTCAGGCCCACTGTGTACTGATGACAAGCCTACCACTCCTATTAGTGCTGTGCTCCAAGGTGAGGCCTTTCTCTGGGCTGATAGGTGATCTGAGAAAGCAGGTGTGGATACCCTCCCATACTCCTGAAATGAGAGCTACGCAATATCCATCTACCTGCCCAGTAGCCTCCTGTGGTGCTTCCGGAAACTTCCTCCAAGAGGCTCATAAAGAGAGATGTGCATCCACACAGCAATTGTGAAAAACACAATGAAGGTGAATCCTCCTCTAGATCGTTCCCTATCTTGCAAAGATAGAGAGGCACAGGTGACCTTCAGACTTGGTCTTATTTCTATTCCAGCCTTGTCTTTCCCCTCCGCTCCTTCCCCATGCACCCTCTTCTTTATACACTCACTCTGGCCTTCCTGTTCCTTAACATGCCAGGGCAGTCTTGACAACTCTGTAACTTTGGATATGTGCCTTCTGCCTCACATAAACCTTCTCTGCTTTTCCCTAAGTTATCTTTCTTTCTCCATCAAACAAAGTCAGTGGATCTCTCTGTATCTTCTAAGTCCCTCTAAACTCATTTGTTCTTCTGTATGGAAATGAGTTGCATGTGTATTATTCTCACCCAGTAGATAGTATCCAACCCACACATCATCACTAGCATGATACAGATCATGTGGCACATGCTCACATGTGTTTAATTTCTATACTAATTTACTCTAGTACGTTGCATGGTTGGCAACATTACATTTCTCTGTAACCATGAAGAGTAGACTGAACCACATTCTATGGCAAGATAAGATTACAAATACAGAATTTTCTGGAAAGTCAGTCCAAAATGGTTCATACTGTTGTGAGTCAAGGTTTGTAACTGAAGGATGCATTTGCAAATACTTTGCTCCGATAAACAAAGTATTCTGGGACTCCATTCTTAAGTGATGCAAAGTCTTCTAAAAATAAAATTAGGCACCATCCCATTTGGCATGGAATGTGCTACATGGTACACAGCTCACTGCCATATTGTGGGCAAATAAATAGCCCTGAGTGTCCAGGAAAACAGGCTGCACATGGTACCACTGTGGTGCTCTGTGAATGTGCCTTTGGATTGTCCCTTCATTCACATAGTTTCTCAAGGACCCAAGCCATACCTCATTGCTTCACAACTGGGTTGGAGATAACACTGTGGGTCTAGATATAGGGTCCGCCTGCTTAACAAAGCTCCCCTCTGTGGTGGGATGTTATCCCCCCAACATATCAGGCTCCATGCTCCTTGCTGTCCCCCTCATTGCTACAATGTGATGTTTTTAGGATGGACATGTGACATACTTCCACGATTAAAAATCTCCCTGTCAGGTACAGTAGTGCATAACTGTAATCCCAGTGGCTCAGGAGGCTGGGGCAGGAGGATTGCAAGTTTTAGACCAGCCTCAGCAACTTAGCAAGGCCCTAAACAACTTAGTGAGACCCTGCCTCAAAATAAAAACTAAAAAGGTCTGGGAGCATACATATCATTTTCTCCTGATGTGTCAATAGAAAAAGAACCTTTCCCAAGTTCTATCAGGTCAACGCCCTCCTGAGGAAGAAATAGTCCTGTCTAATATTAAGAAGGGAAAAGCAGTTTCCTCTTCACATCTGTACACACCCACTCATTCTCTGTCTCTGTCTCTTATACACACACACACACACAGAGGAATACCACTTTTCATGACCTTTCCTTTCTGTGTAGATCAGAGGAGGTGCAAAGTAGAAGAAAATTGCTCCTAAATAACATGAGGAGGCCTTCTTCCTTCTGCCCTTCTCATATATCCATCATCCATCCCTCTGGCCAGGATAACGGCCCAGATTTCAAAAACTTCATAGCCAAACACTTTCAAGCATCTGAATGACTCAGGGTTGCCGCAAGAAATCTCCAGACTTGATCAAAGCAGCAGAAACTACATGTAATACACTCAGTGAGACCCAATTAAGGCTCCTGCTTGCTTCCCTCACATGTAAGAATAGCTCATGAAGACACAAGAAACAAAGACTTCCTCACCGCCATCATCAACAGGACGGAGAGGGGTTGTTCAAATCTCTTAAACCTATTATCGGATTTTATTTCATAAACAATAAGACTTAATGCTTTCCTAAAATGATATATCTGACTGTCATTTTAACAAATCCCTTACTTTTAAGTCATGACTTCTGTGTGAATATTCTCTGTTTTGGATATTCTCGAATTTGCTCATTAAAATTTTCTCCACCTAATATTCCCATTTAGCCAGGAATGTGTGGGATTTTATTTCTTTTTCAAAGAAAAGGAGCCCACACAATTTCATTTATGTAATTCTGTGATATTCTTCTTTCAATAGCCAGCACAAAAGAACGCTTTTCAGCACATGGCTTAGAGGCTGAATGCACAATGTGAGGCCCAAGTTTCAGGAACAGGTGTCTGGGAGCTGAAGAGTTAGATAGAGTTGGTGGCATGGCAGCAATCTCACACCTTCTTCCTCAGAAGAGTTCCAACATCTGAGAGGGCTCAGGACCCCTACTTCTGCCTCACCACCTCACTCACATAGTAGTTTCCAAGCAGAGGAACAAATGGACCGGCAGGATTCATGCTGTGATTTGAATGCAGTTTGTCCCCCAATAGTTCATGGGCTGGAAGTTAGGTCCTCAGAGGTGTTGAGGTGGTGCAACGTTTAGGAAGTGGGGCCTGGTGGAAAGTAATTAGGTCATGGTGGCTTATGAGCAGATTAATGCTGCTTGTTCATCATGGATTGTGTCTCTCAGGAGCCTCAGGAACAATGGTGGTTATAACACGAAGCCATTCCACATGCTTGCTCTTTTCTGTACCCAGCCACTTCCCTCTCCACTTCTCTGCCATCTTGTAAATCAGTCAAGGGGGTCAACACCAAGACGTGTGAACCATGCCTGTTTGACCAGCCACCAGAATTGTGAGCCTAATAAACCTTTTTTCTTATAATGCACCCAGCCTCAGACATTTTATTATAGCAACACAAAATGTACAACTCAAATCTCAGGAAATAAGATGGAGCGGGGGAAACCAGCACAATATTTCATCCCCCAAACTCCCTTCTTATTTGACAGGTATAAGACAACTCCCAGAAAGGTGAACTTCTTTCTTTTTAGCTTAAATTATTTCTCTTCACAGTGATGACTCAGAGGAAATGTGTGGGCAACATGATTTTTGTATCCTCTTGCAATTCTGCCCGGAAGGACAGGCCATCAAGTTGGGTGGGAGGTTTCTGCTTTTAGCCTGTCAGGACCAGCAGGCTTGACAGTGTTTGGAGCTTTGGATAATCTCTCTTGGCCTTGTGTCTGAACCATGTAGCCCAAGCCATCTCCTTTTCTCCCACACTGCCTCTGGGGTTCCTGCTAGGACTTCAGCTGGCCCTGCCATCTAGACCACCTGATCCATACCAATGCAGTTTAGGAACTAGGGGCTCAGGGATTGTGAGCACCAAATTTTGCTCTTAACACCAAATAAGCTCTTAGCCATCATGTCATAGCTCCGAGACACGGGAGAAACACGCACCTCAGCCCACACAGTAACCACATATTCATTCGTTCATTCATTCATTCATTCATTCAACAAAATATTCACTATCATCTGCTTTCTTGCCAGGCAACTGGAAGTGCAGATATAAAGGAGCTAGGCAAGGACCCAGCTGTCTTGGTGTGTGCCTTCTAGGACACTGATCAGAAAAGTCAACACGGAAGACAGTTTTAGATAGAACAGCTCATTCAGACTCTGCTTGTGCATCAACAACAGAGAAGAGGAAGATGCGGGATTGAGAACAGGCTGAGTTGAGAGCAGCAGCTTTGGGGTTTAAGGTATGGGTTAAGACAAGCAGACATTTGGATATGGTCAGAAGGCAACACGGCCAAACACACTCATTCAATATATAATAAACCCAAGCTCTGTGACTTAAGCTTTTGTCAAAGACTTATACAAGAATCTGCCACTGTGTTTATGATGTTTTTTAGTCTCTTGAGATATTATTCAGCACATGCATATTGTTTCCTACAGAAAGTCCAAGATGAGGTATTTTATGAAGGACTCGGAGAGAAATATATATATATATATATATATATATATATATATATATATATATATATATTCTGGCATTCTGACCATAGAAGCTCTCCTTTTATCTTTTTGGCTGCTGAGAAGCTCAAAGAAGTATCTCAGTCTCAATTATTGACACTCTATCTATCCATGGTATAATTTGGAGAAAGTTTACAAATGATAGAAGCACCCACTTAAAATCACACACACACAGATACATAACTCCTTTTCCTGCTACAAGGCATATGACCTTGGGAGCTTTAATTAACTGTTCTGAGCTGGTTTTCCTGCCAATACGTGCCAATAGTGATACGCGATAGTATTTCAATAAGATAATGTGTAATATCCTGATTATTGTTATCCTGTTTCTTATTGCTACTTCCTTATTTTTGTATATTTTATATCGCCCTATTTTATTGTAAATTATTTTTGTTGTCAATTTTCTCAAGTTCTTAGTGGAAAGAGACCAGTTTTAATTTTTTTTTATTTCCATTACCCCATGGTGGCATAGCCAGAGCTGAATACAGAATAAAATAAAAAGCTCCAGGCATTGACTTGATCAAAATAAAATCTGCTCTTGGATTCAAAACTATTGTGCTGTTTCTTCCAAGTTAAAAAAAAATGCTAGTTTCTATAACTACATCTTGTATTCTTTAGTAAAATTTCCTTCAGGGCCTGATTTTTTGTTTCTTAGTGTAGAGGCAATTTTTAAGAACTATTTTCTTTGCTTTAGATATGCATTGGCGTGCTTTCTTTTTGTGCGTGAGGTGGACTCACAGCCTCATATTCCGAAACAGGAAAGCTGGTAATGACTTTGTCAGACAGAAACTGACAACATGGAACCTTTTGTCTCCTTGCATTCCTTAAAAAAAAGAAAAAAAAAACGAAGTCCACACATAATAACATGCTCTCACCATGCAAGTGATGATTTCCTGCTTTTAAAATCCTATCTTCTTACAGAATGCTTTGCTTTTGCAAACGTGCCCTACTGCATACAAGTATTGTAAACCACACTAAATACACAAGGCCTGTTCCAAGATTAAAACAACAACCACCCAAGAACATATCCTTAATTCAGAACATTTTAACAATTATTATGATAAGTTAAGAAAAACAAGTCAACAAAACATTGGGAGGCACTAGGTCAGGGATGACAAGATGGCAGAACATTCCAAGATGCTGGTGGGTCACAAGACTATGTACCTGCTTGCCCGCATCCATATTGCTGTGGGAGCTGCCCACTGCATAGGATCACCCATGTTGTCAGGGGAACTCTCCTTGGACCAAATGAAGTGCATTGAAGCCAAGTACTGCCCCTTCGAAAAATCCCCCACTGAAGGTAGATGTAAGCCACTGGGTTCCTGGTTTGGGTACCTTGGACCAGACTCTGTTTCAGCCTGTTCTGTTTCATGAATATACTTCCACATTCTGTAAATCTTGGATTCAGAACTATTTTTTGTGTGTCTTGCTCAGTGCTCTGTTCCATATACTAGGAACATGGACATGCACTAGAACCCCCACTGGTAAAACAGTTGGATCCTCTAATATAAATAGAAGAAACCTGACAGCTGGAAATTTACTCCTTATAAAGTGGGGCTCTTTGTAGAATATGTTTAGATTGTTTTCATCGTATCCATTTTCTCAAGGGTCAATTAAAATCTGTGCTTAAGATAGCCAATAACTAGAGACCTTAATTACAACCAGCGATTGGAAAATTATGTTATAGAAATGATTGTTGATGTTCTTGTACTTTTATTGCCTATCAAAAAAAATTAAGAGGTGGGGCTGGAGCGGTGGCTCAGTGGTTACGGCGCTTTCCCCACCATGCACGAGTAAGCAAGTTCAAACCCCAGCACCACATACACAACGAAGTCTCCGAGCAATGAAGGCCACATGAAAAACTAAATAAAATTCTTTCTCTCTTTCTCTCTCTCTCTCACTAACTCTCTCTCTTTAAAAAAAAAATTAAGAGGTGATAAAGGCATTTGAATTATTTGGTGGGATGGAGAAAAAGCTCAGAGCAATTTAGTGATACCCATTGATTCCTTTTCATACAGAGAATGGGGAGAGCCACCCCTCCTTTCTCAGGGAAGAAAAAGCAAGGAAGTCTTCTGTCAGATGAGATCTGCCTTTGAGATTAGAAAGAATTGCAGGGTTGTAAAACACTGGAATCACTGTCTAGGAAGAGAGTGGTCTTTATTCAGGGCTATTTAAAAGCAGGAACAGATCTTTGTCTATCTCCAATGGCTCAAATGTGAAGGGAGAATGATTAAATTACTTCTAGCCCCATAAGTTTACACTGTTTTATACCGGGAACATTTGTGAATGCCTGGGAAAACTAACTACAAAGGAATTGCAGGTTTGGCCATCAATATAGTCCCCCTGCCGCATTCAAACAGCACCTGCCAAAATATGCTTAGATATTCGGACCACAAACCAACATAAAATAAAACAAAATTAAAAAGACTAAGTGAGATAAAAGATGTGTTAACTAACTTGATTATGGTAATCACTTCATGAAAGATATGTGTATCCAATCATCACATTTCACACCTTAAAATCATAGTATTTTACTTGTCAACTATACATAAATAAAGATAGAAATTAAAAATAAGAAGCAACTGTTATGAGTCTTCAACAAAAACACCTGTTTAGGACATGATGAATGTAGTTTTCTGTTAGCCTCCTTCCTACATAGCTTTTTGTCCCTATTTTCTCCACTCTCTCTGTACAATTTACTACTAAAATTAACATATTTTTCCATATTTTTACTATTTTTATATTTTATACACCATTTAAGCTCTTTCTGGTACAAAATCAGTATAACTGAGTAAAAGAAAATCTCTTAACTAAAGTTTTAAGGACTGTTTTTTTTAAAAGAAAAAAAACCAAGAGTTATACCAGGCACAGGAGATATAAACAGGACAAACTTCATATTATAGGAATAAATATAGACAGGCCAACTAATAGTAAGTCTATAAGAATCCTTGCAGGTGCATGTAAGTGCTACTGATCATGGAGCAGAAAGCCCCAATCTCTTGGGACTAGAAGATACAAGGAAAGGCTATAACAGAGTTGGTTCTGGGGCTTAGTCTTGAAGCTGAAGTGCAAATTTTGCCTGTCATTATGAATAAATGAATATTAAGATCCAGTTTTTATATCCTTTTGTTTATAAAACTAAAGTAGCACCATATATTCTGCGAGGGTTGACAGGAGAACATGACCTTCCAGGAACAGCCTTAAGGCTGCCCTTCTCATCCGGGAAAACACCATTATTCCGACCCAGTAATCACTGACAAACATCTTCGTTTCCTTCTATACCTTTGTGCTCACCATGTAGACAGCAATCATGTCTTCAACAAAAGAGAAGCACAATCATCTTTTTGAGGCACTGATTGAAACCATATGGATAAAAATCTTTCTCTCAGCCTCCTCAACACTAATGCAAAAATATCCTACTCAATCACAAACCTTATAGATAAAGGGAACCCTTCCTCTGGAAGCTGGTAAAGCATATTTCCCACGCACACTGCAATTTTAAGGAAACCTGGAGAACCATGAGCAGGAGTGACTTGTAGGGTCTGTGCAGAAGGAATTTAAGTGTGAGGATCCTGTGGTGATCTGAAGGGACATTTAGCCAGTGGCTTAGCTGGCTGACTTCCCACACACTGTGTTTCAGTTGGATTTCCTTCCTAAAGTAATACCATTACCAGAGTCCTAGGCCAGAGGGGGCTGACTTCAGAGAGACCCAATTTATCAGGTTGTTATGGCTTAGATATTAGGTGTTCCCTGATAGCTCATGTATGAGACAATTCAAAAAAGTTTAGAGGTAAAATGATGGGATTATGAGAGCTTCGATGTAATCAGTGCTTCAATCCACTGATTGGATTAACTGGGTGGTGTCTCAAGGCAGCTAGGCTGCTTGGAGGAGCCAATGGAGGAGGTGGGTCACTGGAGTATGCCCTTTGTCCTAGGAGAAAGGTAGTCTCTCTCAGCTTCCTAGTACCATATCCTGAGCTGCTTTCCTTCAACATACTCTTCCGCCAAGATGTCCTGCCTTACCTGAGGAATGGAGTCAGCCATCTATACCAAACAAACTTTTTCTCCTTTAAAATTGTTCTTGTCAGTTCTTTTGGTTGCAGCAACAGAAAAAAAAACTAAACAAAATGCAGGTCTAGGCACTAACCCCAAATGTCAAATAAAAAAAGCATCAGTGAAATAGAAAAGGAATTTATTCAGCATTGCAATATTTGGAAGACAAAGGAACTAGTGTCCTCAGTCCTACTTTCAGGGATCCTAACACGAGTGCTGGGGTTTAAATAGGAGAAGAAATGGAGCAGAGGGAAAGAGGAATGCATAATTACGCAGTCTTGTTCAAACTATGATCTGATTGATCATTATCTCAGGACTGGCTCCTTGAGGTCCTGAAGAAGGACTTATCACTTGAGGTGGCAATCTGGTTCCCATCATAAGATGATTGCTCCGGCTTAGGGGCAGCCTTAACTCTCACCATGGTATAATTGCTCCCACAAAGTGGTGACAATCTCATCACAGGGTGATCTGCCAGTAAAACTTATTATTACTGTCAGTTTTAGGGTAATGACTGGAGACATCTAGGTGTAACTCTGGGAGTCCGGAAAAGGCTATCATAAAACCAGGTAGTTGAGAATCTGTTGATTATTATGTTCCTGTGAATCTTGAAAATACCTTAGGGCCTTAACCCTTGAAAGGGGATGAAAAGGGTTAGGCAAATTTAAGAATAATCCACCTTGTATTACCAGCTTTTAGACCGATACTCCTTAAGTAATTAACATGTCTACCTGCGGAGTTGAACAGGAATCTGACCAAAGATTAAGGTAGTAAAGGAGACATTTGCAAAATGAAGGCAGAGAAGCTAAGATTTTTTCCCTGCTTTTAGTTTACCATTCAGCACTGCAGGCCCAAGAGTCTGTATTTTTAGCAAAGGCAATCTCTGAGTCCTTGTCATAATGCCAGTGGTATTAGTAGATTTTTATTTTTTAAACTCTTAGTGTGTTAAGAATTTCATTTGTACAGACTTGTTAAATTCTGACAACAACCTCTTTACTGATTAAAAAAAAAAATAAAGCGAGGCTCTGAAAGATTTAGTTGTCCACAGATACAGAGCTGGGAAGCTGGGAAGTGCCATACCAATTGTGATCATGTTTTGGTCTAACTCTTAATTATATATTTGACTTTTTCCTTTAATTCCAAATAGTATTCAATCTCCAGAATACTGTAAGATGTTATTAGTCCACTTAAATTATGTGGAAACTGGAGAAATGTTATGCTGTAGCAGCAGCCTTTCCGTTTTGGAGATTTTTATAAAAGTCTCTGGAAAAATCCCCTGGAGGATTTTCGATTTACCAAGTGCCTTCCTGAACTATGCAGAACAGCCATGTTGCCTTCAAATGAGTGGGTAGGTGGGTGATTTATGCATCCCCGGGTTTTGCCTATATTACTGACAGGAAAGCAGTTTTTAGTCACAGGACAAGAATTTTTTTTTAAAATAGACCACATGACCCCAATAGTGTGATGAGATGCTGTCTGAGGTCTGGTTTTTCTGTCTGTAGTAATTCTCTGGCCATCACTAGTAGTCACAAATAATGAATGGAAGGTCCTTCTACCTAGTCATAGAGGACCAAGACTCAGAAAGCTAACAGTGTGCTTGATCAGGTTAATGGACTTTTTAGAAGTGCCCTGGTCTTAGAAGATGGATGAAGTACAGGCTTAAGTTACTATTTAACAGCCTTACGTAATTTAAAGTATAGACTGGTACTAGAGTCTGGTCCTTATGACTAGTAAACAAAAAGTCAATAACTTTCATGTGATTGATGCGTATAATAAGTTTACAGACCCCGGATTCTAAACAGCATGATTCAATAGTCCTAGGCTTTAATTTTCTCTTCTTGAAAACAAATATGTTATTAGTGGTTTAATAGCATTATTTTTATAGCCAGGATTTCCAAAAAATGTGCATTGAAATCCCAATTTTATTCTTTGATGAAGTCAAAATCATCTTTGTTTGTTTCAAAAATGAAGCCCTTTTATAATAAGTTCTATGTGATACTCTTCCTTACATGCTTTCTAAGTTATTGTGTACTGGCTCAGCTCATTTTAACTATTCAATGTTGTAAACAATAAAAAAGTGTATTTTTCATTAATTGCAGTGTCTTCCCTTGGCTCTAAGGGAGACAGTCCTCTAAGACTGGATTTTATTGAAAACTGTGGTGTTTGACGACCACTAGGATGTCTGAAATCCCTAATAGAAATGTCAGACCACCCAAAAACATTCTGTAGAGTGAGAGGGTGGTAAATGGATGAGGATGACCACCTCAGCTAGCAAGGATCCCTGCTAATTCTGTATTATATGTAGAGTCTTGAATGCTGCAGAGATCACTGGCACAATCAATAATGAAATCATCATTTACCCTTGAAAAGGATAAAATTGGCTCCAATTGAATTGGTGTTAGAGCACTCAAGTAATGACACTGCTTTGGGGGGGCAGTCACATCTTCAGGGCTGTTCTACACACATTCAAGTCTTTCCAGTATCAGGCGGGTTAGAGGGAGCTGGGTAAAGTGCAGACTCCAGCAGAGCTTGGAAACATAGAAAGCTTGGTGCATTTGTATCTGTTCTTGTCCCTGTGTGAACCCAGAGCTACAGCCTTTGTCACAAGGAAGATGCTTTATGTCCTGTTTCAAATCTCCAGGAGGGCAGCTCCCTCACAGTTCATTTCCCTCAATGCATCTTCGTTTCCTATGAAGACAATGACCTAGTTGCTGGCACATCCTGACCCTACTCACTCTCTCTTTGTCCCCACAGAATCTGTACCAGAACAGGTTTTTAGGCCTGGCTGCCATGGCATCTCCATCTCGAAACTCCCAGAGCCGCCGCAGATGTAAGGAGCCACTCCGCTACAGCTACAACCCTGACCAGTTCCACAACATGGATATCAGGAATGGCCCCCATGATGGGGTGACCATCCCCCGCTCCACCAGTGACACTGACCTTGTCACCTCAGACAGCCGTTCCACACTCATGGTCAGCAGCTCCTATTACTCTATAGGACACTCACAAGATCTGGTGATACACTGGGACATTAAGGAGGAAGTGGACGCTGGGGACTGGATTGGCATGTACCTCATTGGTGAGTAGATTATCCTCTTTGACCCCATCTTGTGGCAAACACTGACTTCACCAAGCCCGCTGACCATGTGCCTCAGACATGATGGTCTTGTGCATATGGTTTGGATGTTCAACAAGCATATTATTCATAATTAACTTTTATGTATGCTTTAATATTTTAAAAAATCCATAATACAAATGCACAATCATCAACTGAGCCTCCTCCACTGGAGACCACCAGTGCATTACCTTGTTTTTCTGCAGACGAGGCCACTTTTGCCATCTTTATTCAATGGAAGAAAAACATAACAATGGGATGTGGCATGGTTAAAAACAAACATCATTGCCACATGAACCTACAAGAAACTCTTCAGGTTGTGAATAAATGAATATTAAAAGCCTGCTTTAAAATCCTGTGTTTACAAGATCAAAGTAACATCATTACCCAACCGTGTGCACACATCTAAGTCCAGATAATTTCACTTTTCTCTCCAACACCATCATTTTATCCCATCCTTCAACATTCCTATTGCTTTGCATTCAAAAGACATCATGGGAGTGTATTACAGCTGTGGTGCTGGAGAAAGTTGACTTCACTTACATTAGTTAATGTGTTATGCTGAAAATTGTCAAAGTGCCAAAGCTGAAAGTTCATTAGAAGAGTTTTTTTTTACGTGGACTTTCTCAAGTCTGTGCAAAGTAAATTATGAAAATAAATTGAATGCTGAAGTAACTACCTTATAAAAGCTTCACCATTCTCATTAGTTTTGAAATAAAATCTTACAAAATTTAAATTATGAAAATAAATGACATGAAAAATGTAATTTTCTTTTATATGAAAGAATCAAGTGTGGTAGAAATTGACACAATTATACACAAGTCAAGGTACAATTTTTTTTGAGTGGGGGAGCACAAGAGTCAATATATCCAACATTAGATCAACAGAGGCCAAGCCTTCTGCCTTCAGTTGGCACAGTGCACCATATGTATACAGGCACAGAACTTCAGATTTAACATCATAAAATATCAGGAAGTAATAGATTGTTATGAGTAGCTTACAACCTGGGACATTTTTATAATAAAATTAAGGGACTCTTATCTAACTCTCAGGAAAATATTTTTGGTTCTCTTCTTGAAGACTGCCGTAAGTTTGGTTAGTGTATTTTCAGTATACATATTAATGTAAAGATGAAGAACATAACTTTTGGAGGTATTACACAAATAGTAGTTACTAGATAAATAGGACACCAAACAGTGAATATTCAATATGGTTTTAAAAATTAGTTCTCAAATGGAAGTAGATATAACTGATCTAGGAAAGAGATTGCAAAATAACAGCCCACCAAGCATATTTGTTTGGTCTACATCATTTTGTTTGAAATTTGATTAATTATTAGCATTTAAAAATGTAGACATTTCATGTTGAAGTCCAACTTTCTACTGTCTTTCACCAAAGCCACCAACTTGGCAGACTCAGCCTGTAAAATTCGGACTGTAATCAGCTAGAGTCAAACATTGGTAGCCCCATTTAGACTGGCCTGCAAACTTCAGTTTTGCCAAGGTTCCCCTCCCACCTTCCCTCATTTTACTTAGAGATGTGACTTGTTTAGCATTTGAACCAATTATATTTTTGTGCACACACATACACCTACCTTTGATCAACTCTTTACAGAGGTACTTTCCTGCAGCTAGTGAGGTTGATGTCATTCCTCAAGTTAAGGAAAAACTGGGAAATGATCATGTCTGGGGAGTAGGTAATGAGCTCAATGTGGAACTTATTGATTGTGGTACACCTGAGGTACAGTCAACCAGGTGAACAAAAGAATGGATCTACAGCTCAACAATAGACCGAGAGTAGGGCTGTAGATTAGGGATGACTGGAACCCTGGAGTCAATAAGTTCTCTTGTGGATAGTGTGTGGAAAGAGCACCAGAAAGTCACTGTCAGAGAGAGGGCACAGGGAAAGGCAAAGGAGAAACTCAAAAAGAAGATGGAGGAGGTGGTGCAAAGGAAGGACCACTAGGAGCTCACACCACACAGGACAAGAGAAGAGGATGTTGGAGGGAGGAAGGGGCCGTCCGTCACACCAAGTATCACGCAGCTCTGTGAATGAATAAGATCTGGTGTTAACATGACATTTTGACTGAGCCAAAAGTAACCACAACTCATTATCTTGGAATGCTACTCTGACAGTTTGTTATTCTCATAGTAGCTACACATACATAACTGTGAAGTTATTTAATGCAGAATGCCAACACTTTCAGTGGCATAACACTTCAAAAATGATTTTCCCATCCAAATTATCTGTGAATCTTAAAAGTTCGTAATTTGTGAGTCTTTAGTAACTTATCTTCCAGATTTGCAGTGCTATGCCAAAGCTCAAGTCATGGATACAGACCTGGAAATTGTGGGATGGTAATCTCATTTAGTCTGTCATTTCTGAATGAGGAGGTGCCAGTTGAATGGCTACCATAGCCACACAGCTGCCTCCCCTGGCAGCAGAACTTATGCTGACCATGGGAACATGTTGGCATTCTGGTGACATCAAGTATGAACCATTCCACATCAGTGGAACATTGAAATGTCCAAGTAAGGCCAAGTAAGGCCTCCAACTTTTTATAACCTACAGGACTCCCCAGACAAACATGATTTTCTTCTTCCATAAGAGGATAAATATATCTGGATGCAGAGGGTGATACATGGCCCCGCTCAATGACACCATCACAAAATCACCAGTGCTGTCCTTAACCTGTACCATAGGAATCCAGAAATCTTATGGTAACATTAGCATTACCATGATTATAAAGTGAAATAGCACTCCTTTGCAGAGTGATCCACCATGAGCTAAGTGAGAGCAACGCATGATTCAATCCTAGTGGCATAGAATAGGAAATGGTCATGTACTTTCAGTGACAGGATGATCTGGTTTAATATCAATCATACTGTCTGTGGCCAGATACATGGCCTCAGTTAGACACTGTAATCTAAGCTCCAGATTCTGTATTAGTTAGTTTTTCATTGTTGTATCCAGAACACTGACAAGAACAACATATAGGAGGAAAGATTTGTTTTGTTTCATGGTTTCAGAAGTTCTGTCCATGGTCATCTGGGTCTAAGGCAAAAACAACATCATAGGAGGGTGTGGTAGAGAAAAACTGCTAAGATCCTGGTAGCCAGGAAGCAGCGGGGGTGAGATAAAGATAACTCTTCAGGGAATGCCCCCAGTGACCTACTTCCTTCTATTAGGTCCTCCCTCCCTCCCAGTAGTTCATTCAGTTATTCATGGATTAATCAGCTATCAATGGTTGAAGTTCTCATGACTCAATCATTTCCTGGAAGCCCCACCAGTTGGACCTTCCTGCATTAGGGACCATGCTTTCAAATATGAGCCTTTGGGGATACATTCTAGATCCAAACTTATCTCTAAAATGGAGAAAAAGTGATGGAACTTGCTGCTCAGGATCAGCGGGACATGGCATTTACTTCCTGGATATCAGTACATCACTTCTTGGTTTGTCTTCTCGACTAGTTTTATTTTCTGAATGCACTATAGCAGATAGCCCTGATTTTCAGACTTCATACAGCCTAGTCTTGGCCCTTAGGTGAGTTGAGTCCTGCATTATTTTAATTACACATTATGACAAAAACATCTGACCAAACCATTAGGCACCTGGAAAATGATGCTTTGAGTAGATGTGTAAAATCTTATCATTTGGCCAAATACAAATGCATAGAGGCAGATTTGTTAGAAATCAGTATTTCCAGTAAAGAGTTTTGCAATTATTCATTCAGTAGTTCCTACTCCTCTTTCACAAATAAAACCTATTTTTTTGGGTGGGAGTGGTGGCTCAGCAGTTATGGCATTTGCCTGACATATGCAAGGACACAGGTTTGTACTGCAGTACCACATACACACCGTAGCAATGAATGCCACATGAAAAACTAAATAAAAATTGATTCCCTTCCTCTCCTTCACTGTTCCTCTCTTTCTTAAAAAGCAAACACAAAAAAAAAACCCCTATTTGTTCATTATTACTATTCTTTAGGGTTAAAGATTCAGCCCTTGGCTTACTCACATCAAGGGAACAATTTAGTATAATTGGGTTAGAGTTCATAATTTGATGGCTACAATAGATATATCTAATCATTAGAATGCTATACTAATGAGAAAGTATCAACACATATATTTTTACCTCTTTATTTTACATTCTAATGTTTAAAAAATGTAGTATAAAACTTGTTAGGAATGTAAGTTTTTAAAAACAGCCATTTCTTTTTACTCTATGGGAAGTACCCCTTTTGAAAACTGCTTAAATATGAAATAAATATGCAATTAAAATCATGAAAATATAATTAAATAGGTAAAGTAGGTATCATGTGCTCATAATCTGCAAAAATAGCTTTGTTATCAATCACATTTTAATAAATTACATTCATTATTACAGCATGCTATCCCAATACCATGCTAGAATGTGCCCAGTAATTTAAAATATAATGAAAGTAGGCTACATTCATGCATTCAAATTTCCATCTATCAAGAGATAATAACACGGGGCTGGAGCGGTGGCTCAGCGGTTTCGGCGCTTGCCTGGCAAGCAGAAGGACGCGGGTTCAAACCCCAGCACCATGTACACAACTGAGGGTTGGAGCAACAAAGGCCATGTGATAAACTAAATAAAGTTGTTTCTCTCTTTCTCTGTCTCTCTCACTGTCCCTCTCTCTTTAAAAAAAAAAGATAATAACATAAAGAAAAATTAAAATTAAAAATTCTCTGAAATTGAATCTATGACGTATGTACACCAGTTTGATGTGTGTTTGTGTGTGTATGTGTGTGTGTACACCTGTGTATATATAGATAGCATTGTTAACTGAAATTATACATACTGAAACTGCTGTGTCCCCAGTTGGCACAATTCCATGACAACTGAGATAACAGTGATAAGAATTACCACAGATCCTGCAAAAGGAAAACAGCTCTGATATGTGCAAAATTCAGCTAACAGAGCAATGTGCAAAAGATCACCTGCCTCCTCTCTCTCTCTCTCTCTCTATATATATATATATATATATATAAATATACATTTATATTTATAATAATATTTATACATGTATGTGTTGTGTGTATAATTTGTATGTATGTGTATATATATGTGTGTGTATGTAAAGTAATATATATATATGTATATATATATATATATATATATATATATATATATATATATATATATATATATATATATATAGATAGATATAGATATATATTTAAAGTTCAATCTTATTTTATTATTTTTTGGCACTGGGGATGGAACCCAGGGTCTTGTACATACTAAGCAAGTGCCCTACCACTGAACTACATCTCCAGTCCATATGTTACTAATATGTTACATATTCTGACACTTTTGTCCCCTTACTATTTCATTTTTTAATGAAGTGTAGTAAAATCTCTAGCAAAAATTTTTAATCTGGGGCTGGAGCAGTGGCTCGGCGATTACGGCACTTGCCTGGCATGCACAAGTACATGGATTCAAACCCCAGCACCACAGACACAACTAAGTGTCATAGCAACAAAGGCCAGATGAAAAACTAAATAAAAATTGATCTCTCTGTCTTAAAAAAAAAAAACTTTTAATCTACTGTATTAGTCTCTTTTCTGTTACTAGTAACACAATTACAAAGACTTGAAAAGTTGTAAAGCAAAACACACAAACTAAATAAAAAAGATTTATTTTGGCTCATTGTTCTGTTCCAAGATCAAAGGGCCTGATCGGTAGATTCCTGAGGCAGCGCAGAACATCACATGGCAAGAGACAGGGAGTACTTGTGTTCATACATGCTTGTTTGTGTGTGTGAGTTAGCTTTCGATTACTCTAACAAAATACCTGAGATAACCAACTTAAAAAGAGACAAGATTTTTTAAAAATTTTACTGAGGAGTTTTCTTATTATATAATCATGAATGCATATGTAGTAACAATATGATATTCCCCTGGTCCTAATCCACAATCTTCTCCACATCACCTACACCCCACTCTCTTGACTCTTCTATATTCCCCTCATAATAGATATGAGTGAATATATATATATATATATATATATATATATATATATATATATATATATCTGTCTATTTGCCAGAACTGAATGATTGCATTATTTATTTATTTATTTATTTATTCATTTATTTGGTTTCTCAGGGAAATTAAGAGTAAGCTACATTATTGATTCCCCGCAATCCCTCCGAATTATTCCTCCCTCTCCTCTCCCTCCCTTCTCTTCCTTCACCTCTTCCTTCACCTGCCCTACATATCTATGGTTTCCCTTGATTATGTGTTGCTTTGATTTTGGTGAGTCTATTGAATGAACTTGACCTATCGACCAACCCTGGGTTTTGCTCTACCTTCCACAAATGCAGGAAAGTACTTGACCCTTGACTCTCTGATTTTGGCTAATTCTGCTCAGCATAATTACTTCCATTGCCATTTATTTACCTTCAAATGTCATAATGTCATTGTTTCTAATAACTCAGTAGAAGTCCATTGTATGTATATACCACAGTTTCTGGATCCATTCATCCAGTGATGGGTATCTGGGTTGATTCCATAATTTAGCTATGGGTTGGTGTGTCACTGTAATTTTCTGATTCCGGGTCTTCTGGGAAAGTACCCAGAAGAGGGATAGCTGGATCGTACAGTGGATCCATCCCTAATTTTTTTTAAGAGAGAAAGGGACAATGTGAGGGAAAGAGAGAATTAATTTTATTTAGTTTTTCATGTGACTTTTATTGCTCCAGCACTTCAGTGTGTACATGATGCTGGGGTTCAAAACTGGGTCCTCACACATGCCAGGCAAGAGCCTTAACTGCTGAGTCACTATTCCAACCCCCATTCCTAATTTTTTGAGGAGTTTCTGCCCTGCTTTCCAGAGCAGCTGTACCAGTATGCAGTTCCACCCACAGTGTGCTAGTGTTCCTATCTCCCCACAACCCCTCCAGAATCTCTTATTATTTATATTCTTCATCTTTGACAATCTGACTGGAGTGAGGTGAAATCTTGACGCAGTTTTGATTTGCATTCCCCTGATTACTAGTGATTTAGAACACTTTCTCATGTATTCATTGGCTTGCTCAATTTCCCTTGTTGAGAAGTTTCTGTTTAGCCCTCTGGCCCATTTCCTGATTGGATTGTTTGTGTTTTGATATTAAGCTTTTTGAGTTCTTTGTAAATTTTGGATATTAGTCCCTGTTGGAGGAATCATAGGCCATGATTATCTCCCATTCTGTAGATTCTCTCTTGACAGTTTTGACCAATTCTTCGGGTGAACAAAAACTTTTCATTTAATGGCATCCCACTCATTGATTCTTGACTGTAATTCTTTTGCTTTGGGAGTCTTGTTGAGAAAGTCATTGCCTACCCTCATATGCTGGAGTGTTGCTCCTAATTTTTCTTCTAGCTGTTATATGGTAGCTGGTTTAATTCCTACTTCCTTGACTCATTTAGATTTGATTTTTGTGCAAGTTGAGAGATAAGGATCTAATTTCAACTTTCTGCAAATGGCTGTCCAGTTTGTGCAGCACCACTTCTTGAATAGACTGTCTCTCCTCCATGTTATATTTTGACCCTCCTTTGTCAAATAGCAGATGTTTGAAGATTTGTGGGTTTGTCTCAGAGTCTTCTATTTTGTTCTGTAGGTCTTCATGCCTATTTTGATACCAGTACCATGCTGTTTTTGTTACTACAGCTCTGTAGTATAATTTTAGATCTGATATTTCAAAACCACCTGTTTCATCATTCTTGCTTAGTAGTGTTTTGGCTATTCTAGATTACCCGTTGTTCCAGATGAATTTGAGAATTACTTTTTCTATATCTGTAAAGAATGACATTGGGATCTTGATGGGGATTGCACTGAATCTGTATAGTGCTTTTGGCAAAATGGCCATTTTAATTATATTAATTCTGCCTAACCAAGTACATGGAACATCTTTCCATCTTCTCAGGTCTTCTTCAATTTCTGCCTTCAGTGTTTGATAACTTTCATTGTAGAGGTCATTGGCTTCCCTTGTTAGATTAATTCCCAAGTATTTTATTCTTTTTGAATATATTGTGAATGGGACTGATTTGATTTCTTCTTCTGCCCTGTTATTGCTAGCATATAGGAAAGCTATTGATTTATGGGTATTGATCTTGTAGCCTGCCACTTTGCTAAACCTGTTTATTAGCTCAATCAGTTTTCCGATGGAGTTTTTTGGGGTCATTCAGATATAGGATCATGTTATCAACAAAAAGGGATACTTTGATTTCCTCTCTTCCTATTCTTATCCCTTTGATTTCCTTCTCTTGATTGATTGCTCTGGATAGGGTCTCGAGGACTTTATTGACTAAAAGTAGAGGGAGCGGGGAGACTTGTCTCATTCCCAGATTTAGTGGAAATGTTTTCAACTTTTTCCCCATTAGTATTAAATTAGCTGAGGGTTTGTCATATATGGATTTTACATAGTTATGATATGTTCCTTTGATACCTATTTTCTCCAGAGTTTTGATCTCTGAATTTTATCAAAGGCCTTTCTGGGTCAATTGAGAGGCTCATATATTTTTTGTCCTTAATTCTGTTTGAGTGATAAATCCCATTTATTGATTTGTGCATGTTGAACCAGCCTTGCACACTTGGAATGAAGTCCACATGATCATGATGAATTATCTTCTTTGTGTGTGTGTGTGTGTGTGTGTGTGTGTGTGTGTGTGTTTTAAGAGAGAGGGACAGTGTGACAGAGAGGGAGAGAGAGAAAATTAATTTTATTTAGTTTTTCATGTGGTCCCCATTACTCCAACACTTCGTTGTGTACACGATGCTGGGGTTCAAACCCACATCCTCACACATGCCAGGCAAGCACCACAACCACCATGCCACCACTCCAGCCCTTCCTAATATGTTTTTGAATGCAATTTGCTAGTACCTTGTTAAGGATTTTTACATCAATATTTATCAGGGATATTGGTCTGTAATTTTCTTTCTTTCTTTCTTTCTTTCTTT
>PVKS010032888.1:0-22156 GCA_004027875.1 Aplodontia rufa | reverse complement strand
ATATATATACTCTTAATCTTCAGAGGGAGAAACAAATTTATCCATGTATATTTACACACTGTGTTTCTAATTTTGTGAAACTCAAAAACACAAGTCCCTGTTCACTGTATTTTAAATCTGGGGTGTGGCTGGGAATGGGCTCTTCTGATGCTCTGTGTGAGTGGTGGGTGAGGTCTTTCTGCCCAGAGCCCGGCGTCCTCTGGCTGAAACAGGCCCTTGGTATTTGGATCTGAAGACATCTCAGCATGGGCTGTTTACCACAGCTGCCAGGAATAACCCAGGAATGAGAGGACACTGCAAGGGGCATCCAGAACGTTCCCCAAGTCCCCCGCACTCAACATTCTGGGACTCAGTACTCAACAAATATTTACCATCCAGTGATGGTTTTAGAACCCCCACTCAGGCAGGAATATTTGCCTTCTGAATTATGTGTTTTGCCTTCAAGTCACACATTCAACTCTTCTTCCCACCCAGATGCAGAGAACAGGGAGCCTCCCCTAATTACACAAATAGAGAAGCATTACTTTGCATTTGTGTGGACAATGACCCCATGCAAAGAGACCTCACCACAGCCTCTCCTAACTTAGATAAATATGTTTTTAAAGCCGTGGGTGCTTACTCTGCTTTTTCTGAACCAGCTGACCTTTAATCCATTCCTTCTCTCTTTATGCTGGGGGATGATGTGTCTGCAGGACCATGGGGGCCACTTTCCTGACCACTGGATTAGAGGCATCTTCTGAAAGGGAAGATCTAAGCTTCACACACTGACACGGTGCCGCATTCCACCCTGGCAGTCTTGGGACTGTGCTGGAGTTACATTCTAGAGCATGATGGATCACCTCCATGGGGACCCCCTTCCAGGGATCAGAGAGGTGGTTGGGGGGCCTGAGAGTTCCCTGACACTTATGTAAAACCATCTAGATGCCTCTGAGCACTGAGCCCAAATCTCACAGGGCCCTGGCCTGGGCCTTGTGTTTTCTTGAAAAGCTTCAAGGGTTTCTAGGATTGCTAGGGCCCTGAACCTGTAGGGCACGCAGTTGCAGAACCTCCATTTGTGGTGTTTCCAGTAGAAGGGACCATATGCTGCAAGAATAAAGAGTCCAAACACAATCGTTCCCCTTTATCTGCAGTTTTGCTTTCGTTGGTTTCAGTTACCTATAGTCAGCTGTGGTCCAAAACTATTAAATGGAAGATTTCCAGAAAAAACTCATAAGTTTAAATTGTGCACTCTTCTGGGCAGCAATGAAACCTTGCAGGAATCACCCACTGGCCAGGGTATCCATGCTGTATATGCTACCCACCCGGTGCTGTCAGGATCAACTATCCAGGATCACTCGAGGCAGATGGTCTTCCTCCTGATGGGTCTTCAGGTCCAAAGCAGCCTAACGTAAAGTCACATTCCCCTCACTTCATCTCAAGCATCGTATCATCTGACCTCACCACAAGGAGGGGAAGAATAGTACGGATAGTTTGAGAGAACAAAGCTGCATTCACATGTTTTTTAAAAAACCTGTATATTGTTGTAACTGTTCCATTTGATATTTAGCTGTTGCTAATCTCTTACTATACCTGATTTATAAATTAAATTTTATCATGGGTATGTACGAATAGGAAAAAACACAGACGTGATAAACCCTTCATGATGCTGCCTCCCAAGGCAGCCCCTGGGGATAAGTGGGGAAGACTGTACATCAGAAATACCGTTAATCTTGGGTAGACTAGGAGGGTGACAGTGGGATGGGGCAAGTGGAAAGGGTAAAGAGCTTTATTGTTGACAAAGGACACGGAGTGGTTCATCCAGTTCTGGGGCAAGATGAGTGGCAGAAACAGTGGGGATAAAACTTTAGGAGCAGGCAGGTCAGGACTGGACTTACAATGCAGGGTATTTCCCCGATTCTCTATTGTGGCACCACTGATGTCTTGGACCAGATAATTCTTTGTCTCGGGGCTGTGCTGTGCATTATGGGGTATTTAGCAGCATCTCTGGTCTATTCATTAGATACCAGCAGCAACTGCCCTCTGCCCCTCCAAGCATGGCCAAATGTCCCTCCTGGGCAAACCTGTCCCAGCTAAGAGCTGCTGATTTCAGTGACAACTACCGATCTGATTCTGATGAATGACAGACAACACCTGGCTTCCCGGCAGCCACCTTCACAGCCACAGGAGGGGCCCACACCAGGAAACAGGTTGGGCTGGTCACCGTGCTATCCAACGGGTGCTACCAGGGCCCCTCGGGAAAGCCAGCACTGGTCATGGAACGGATCACTTACAGAGCAAGGGGCTGGACAAGGAGCTGATTCTACCTTTTTTCAGTCTCCTGGAACGTGGTCATTTGTGGCCACGCCAGGGCAGAGCCCAGCTTGCCCGCTTGGCTTGTCCTGCGTTTTTCCTCCGCACACAACAACTCAGGAGGCGAGGAAGCAACGTTTCTTGGAAAAGGAACAGAGATGATTTGTATCTGCTTTCACCTGGAGCCCTCAACACACACCAGACCTGGGGCCCACAGACTGCTGCTCCGGAAGCCGGCTCTGTACTGAGTTCTTTGGTCTGCAAGGAACCAGCCCTGGGAGCACCGCTCTGGTCCCCAGGCATCAGGCCCTTCTAGCCTTCTCCAGCATGGGGCAAGAGAGTCCCAGGCTTCCCTCCTCCCACTTTGTACCCCACCCCACAAAGGCCTTGTGCACCTGGGCCCTGAGGACTTCCCTCTAGGGCCCAGCTCTTCCCTGTGCCCTCTCGTTACCCAGACAAAGCTCCTGGACTGGGCCGCAGTGCTGCGTGTGTCCTGGGACACATCCTCAGTTTAGAAATGAGCTTTGTCCGTGGGGAACCATGTGCTCATTTCCCCTGGGGGAGAGGGTGAGTTGTAAGTAAAGTAAACCTTCCTAAAGCAGAAAAGAACAGAAAGATTGATCAATCAGGAAGTGAGACACACACGCGCGCGCGCGCGCACACACACACACACACACACACACAGCTAAAGAGCATGGCGCGGGGAGAAGGACCCAGAACGTATGTTTCTTACCTGTCTTTCGAGACTTTCTAGGCCACAGTGGCTCTGGGGCTGTGTGCACATGTGTTTTGCCACTGAACGCCAATATGTGACCTGGCAACACATTTTTAGGTCTTTTTGGAAAGCAGCGAATAGTTCCCACACTTTTCCTAGGCGGGGCTTGAAGGCTGAATTTAAGTTGAATGTGGGCAGGGTTTTTCCCTTTCATATACAAATATACACAATGAGAGCTGTCAGAACACAGCCAAACACTGGACACCTGTTATTTATCTAATAAATGTAATCACATTATATTTGATTATGAAATGAGAATAAAAGCAAAGTAACCCTTCTCAGCCAGAGTGCCAGTACAGGCGAGGGTGCTGTGGTAGGCTTAGAACAAGGCCTTCATTAAACCCGATTCCATGCAATCCAAGAACAATTTGCTGAACTCCAACAATGAACATCTACAACGGAGGTGCCGTGAGCTCCCTGGCAGGAGAAGTCTCTCTGGGGGACAGTGAGGTGGCCACCCTGCCTCGACCTGCTTACCTCCAGGAAGCAGCTGAACGCATCAGCAAAATACTTACCCAGATCTCAAATGAGGATGTGTTTTTCTCAAATGAAAAAACAGAATCAGAGCACAATTGATATTTTGTTGTTGACCCTCATAAACTTTTGAATTAAATCCAATAAATGACCTTATCTTGGAGGCAGCAAAAGCACACAGCACTTTCCTCCAGTCTAAACACGCTGCAATGATCACAGAACGCGCCCCAGTGGCCAGGTGTACTGAGGGACCCTGGACTGGGAAGCCAGCAGCATCGCAAAGGAGTCTGCTGGGGCAAGAGCTAAAATGTGAACACGGAACTGTGGATTAGATAATGGTGTCTACTCTGTCCAAATTTCCAGATTTCGATAACTACCATGATTACATGAGAAAATGCCTCTGTTTTAAGGAGAAAAAACAGTGAGGGATTTAGGGGTAAAAGGGCAGGATGCTTGTAATTTATATTCAAATGGTTTAAAAATACGAATATAAGCAAAGAGCCCACAAATGATAAAGTGAACACGGCAAAGAGGAAATAACTGGAGAATCTGGATAAAGGCTGTTTGGGAATTTTTGGTTCTATTATTCCAACTGTTGTATAAGTTTGAAATCATATCAGAGGAAAAATGTACTAAAGAATCCAGGGACTAAGTCAGCAATTTATACTTTATGGGATGAAGGTTCCTTGTGAGGAGTAGGTTAAATGAATTAAGTTTTATACATTTTTTTAAGAGAAAATATGCTTTTAATTACATGTCTACACGTAAATGCAGCTAGACTTCATAGCTTTTCTTTGTTAGGGGTTCTCTGGGGCGCATTTTAGGAATCCATGCAGCTAAGCAGCGAAGACATACACTGTTTTAATAAGCGCCAGTCTGTGGCCTTCACAGGACACAGAACATTTGCCTCTCTCCTCTCATGGTAGGAGGGCGAGGGTTAAATAAACCTAAGCTAAAATAACACTGAGTTGCAAGTCCCTCTCCTTTCCTCAGGACTGTGGCAATTAGCAGAACTTTTTTTTTAATTTTTAATTTTTAAAATTTTATTTGTTTGACATATGTCTTACATATAAGAACTTTTTTTTTTTTTTTAAAGAAAGGACAGGGAGATAGAGAGAATCAATTTTTATTAAGTTTTCACATGGCTTTCGTTGCTCGACAGTTGTGTACGTGGGTGCTGGGGTCTGAACATTTGTACTTGCACATGCCGGGCAAGTGATGTAACCTCTGAGCTACCACTTCAGCCCCCAAGAACTTTTTTTTTTTTTAAATATAAAGAACACCCAGGGCTGGAACAGTGGCTCAGTGGTTATGGCACTTGTCTGGCATGTGCGAGGACAAGGGTTCAAACCCCAGCACCACATACACAACGAGGTGTCGGTGCAAGGAAGGCCACATGAAAACCTACATAAAATTGATTCTCTTTCTCTTTCTCACTGTCCCTCTCTCTCTTTAAAAAACAGAAAGGACACCTAGCTGTGAAGGACATATCCCTTATCCTGTAAGCCTGCTTCCCACTGTGCCTAACTGCCCTTATCTCCTGGGCCTCTGTAAATCACCACCCTTCATGCAAGCCCCCGTTACCCAAGACACCTGCAATGCACGAGCTCTCTGTCACGTAAACTAGGAATCCTTGTAACAAAGAGCTGAGATAATGTCACAAAGTCTACAAACAGTAACAGTATAAAGTTGGGAGTCAGTGCTCAGAATCTGGAGTAGAAAATTATGCTGGTATAATAAAAATCTGAGTTCTCCATTCTCCGATGGGGCTGTTTGACACCACACTATGATCCTGCCAAGGGGCTGCAGGTCTGTGGCCCTGGCTACCTTGGCTTCTCTTTCTGCCACCAGTCTTGGCCCGTGGCAAATCCCCACTCAATTCCAGACCCCATCTGAAGGGTGAGCCTCGGGAATCAAACTTAGCACTAGGGAAGTGAACCCAGAAATGAAACTGGAAGCCAGGTCCACTGGCGGACCCACTCCTGCCAGTGTCACTTGTTATGTCCGATCAGCAGGCAGCTACTGGGACCTGGCCAGGGCCTCCATCTTTTCAACTTCCTGTTGACTTTTCCAAGTGGGGACCACTGCTAAACCCAGGGTAGACCCACATTATTACATACTCAACTCACATTTTACCACTTGGTAAAGTCAAGCTAAACCTTCTGTTCTTAAAAACACCTGCCTACTGAATCATCCATTCTCCCCACTATTTATAGATCTATTAATTTTGCATGACTTTTGATTGATGGCCTGCTTCTTACCTGCCCAATATTTGTTGATAAATGAATAATACTAGGTTGATCTGAAGGTGATGATCTGTTCACCATGTTAATTCTCCTTTAAATATTAGTCTTACTCTAGAATTTAACTTAAAAAATTCAATAGACCTTGGGATGGTGTCAGAAGAATGCTTCCTTGTAATTTAGATTCCAGGCACAATCGGTTTGCTCTGTCGTCCTTGACAAAGGTGTTTCTCAGATCTTATGTGTGTAATCCATTGGGCTGTGCCTATTGAGAGCTCCTCTGCAATCTCTCATGGGCCGGGAAATATCTCTGCTGTTCTTTGGACGGCTCCAGCCAGGTGTGGTGGCAGAAGCCTGTAATCCCAGCAGCCCAGGAGGATCACAAGTTCAAAGCCAGCTTCAGCCACTTAGCAAGGACCTAAACAACTTAGCGAAACCCTGTCTCAAAATAAAAAAAATAAAAAGAGCTGGGGATGTGGCTCAGTGGTTAAGCAGCTGGGTTCAATCCCTGCTACCAAAAAGACAAACGAACACAAAAGGTTTTCCAAGCACTGGTACATTAGCTCTGAAGTCCTCTGGGACCCTTAGCCAATCTACATCTGGGTCCTCAAAGCTGTCTGCCTCTCACTCCTTGACAACAATGAAATGTGGAAGAGTCATGTCCTGACCTGGGCATCAGGAGAAAGTTAACTCTCTTGTGGGAGTTAATTATGACACTCGACCTGCATTTGTCTAGCGTCCTCCCTCCTAAATACCTCAGCACATTTTCACTTAACTCACACGGTGAATTCCTCACCTCCACGACCATGCAATGCGAGGAGATAATTATCAACCAGTGGCACAGTAACAGTTGCACAGATAATATGAGAAGATATTACTCAGCACCAGAGCTCTCAAACAGTGTCACCCAGCCCCAGTGAGACTAAGCACACATTGTTAACTTCACGAAATTTCTTCTGGGGACGGCTATCTAATTAAATTTTGGGTTCAAAAATTCATCCTTTCTGCCCAACAGAAAGTCGCAGCCTACAAGCTGCACATAGCTTTCTTATCGAAGGGTTTGCCGCGGGGGAGGCTTTGGAGTAATGATTCCTGCAGAAATCCCAGAACACGCTGCTATGGGGCAGGGTGTGTGTGGCCTCACACAGACGCTCTGGGATGGCAGGGGTTTATTTTTAATCTTCGAAACTTTAAACAAAAGTTGACTTTTGACCATGTGTGTTTCTCATCTGCCCATAACCAGAGTTAGGCAACCACACAATGTCGTGGGAAACCAGTTCTGTGAGTCCTTCAGAGCGCATGCTCAAGCAAACAAAACTGTTTAAAGGAAGGGCCAGGGTCAAGGGCTTTCTCCCATGCCACGAATAGCCACGAGTACATGCCCTCACCTTCTATGCCAGGTCCCCACCTGCACTTCCAACAGTGCCACTTCCTTCTTGACTAATCAATCGAATTTTCCAGAATGCTTAAGTGATAGGGTTGTCAGATTTGCAAATAAAATAAGATGCCCAGTATCTCCCAAGCAACATTTGGGATATACTCATCCTCTCCTCCCCCTATTCTGTGTTGCTTAGCTGAAATTCAAATTTAACTGGGCATTCTGTGTTTTATCTGGCAACCCTAACGAGAGGTGGCAACCCTCTGAGACCATGGCCAGCTGTCCCTCCAAAAGCCATCATTTGAGTCTAGAATGCAAAGGAGGGTCGCTGTCCCTCGGCAGGAGAGTGGGCAGCAGAAAAGGCAGTGGCTGGAGGCAGAAAAGATGCTAACCATGCCACCTCGAGGCCCGCGCTGGCATTTCCGTTCCCGATCTACGAACTGTGCGGGTCTGGGCAGATCCCCTAGAGGCCGCACTAACCCCTTCTACGTCCTTTATGAGGTACCCGGTACAGTATTAGACAAGCAGCATTCTCCCAGGACCCTGCGGCCCCTCCATGGAACCCCATCATGATCTTCCACCCCTTCCTCCTTCACTGCAAACTGCTCATGCTCAGGAGTGGGGTGACATGTCTGCACCTTCTCTTTGGAAAGGATCTGCTGCCCTATTGGCTCACGTGCCACCACCCTTAGACACGTTTCAGGAGGACAAGGCACTGACTAGGAGCAAGGGCTGGGGAGGCACCTGGGCAGCAGGGGAGACCTGGGCAGGACTGGGTGTGATGGGCAGGTAGTGGGTGGGGCTGGGGTGGAACTCAGGTGCAGCACCCAGCAGGTGCCAGGCCCTGGGTTCCATCTGCAGCACAGGGGAAGAAAAATGGGTAACCAGCAGCACCTGGTTCTGGCCTGTGGACAACAGCCCACAGTGGGATGCTGGAAAGAGCGGCCACTAACTGCAAACCGTTCCAAGGTTACGGGAACTTGGCTTTACCACTATAGGTTCCGCATCTGTCCCTCTGCTCCACCATCCAAATTCCAGGACTTTCTCTTCAGGAAATGTTTACTGTTTTTTCTGCACAGTGATTCTGTTATAGTGTCCCTTTATTGTTTTTAACCCTGGTTAAAACAAGAAAAGAATGGCTTATATGGCCACAAACAGCCATTGATTAAATAATTCTGGTACTGTTACGGAATTGTGATATTATGTAACTGTTAGACATGGCCTTAAAGATTATGTATTAAGCTGGGTGTTGTGGTGCATTCCTGTAATGCCAACGGCTCGGGAGGCTGAGGCAGGAGGATCACACGTTCAAAGCCAGCCTCAGCAACTTGGCAAGGCCATGAGAAACTTAATGAGACCCTGTCTCAAATAAAAAAATAAAAAGGGCTGGGAATGTGGCTGGATGGTTAAGTACTCTGAGTTCAATTCAATTCCTAGTACCCCCCCCAAAAAAAAAATCGCTGTAGAAAAGCAGTCACAATGTATAAGATGAAAGAGAAACAGGTTATAAAATGGCATGCACAGAAGCCTTCCTTTTGCAGCTTTCTGTTGTTTCGTGTGTTTGGAAAGCTTCACTGACTTACAAGGAAGTCTGCAAGAACATACACAAAGTGGCAGAGTGGTTTTTTCCTAGGTGGGAAGCAGTTATAAAGGATCTTAATTTTATATTACTTTCTATATGCTGTACATTTTAAAATAATGGTGATGACTTTAAAAATCATATACTATAATGTACTATAAATAAAATATACATGATATAATACATGTATTTTTAAAAGCTGGGTAATCAAACTAGGCTTTCCCATTTAAGAAATGTGATGTGAAGTCTCATCACCAAACAACCAGTGCCAGGGGCTCACTCTGGAAACCCTTCCATGATTAGGAGGAGGGATGGGAAGCCCTGTTCCTCCCACCTGGGCCTGACCTCACACATTGGTTAGTGTGTAACGCTGTATCCCCCGGACGCTACACAGTGTAAGAAATCATTACATGGCCGGGCGTGCTGGCACAGGCCTGTAATCCCAGCGACCTTGAGGCTGAGGCAGGAGGATCACACGTTCAAGGCCAGCCTTAGCAACTCAGCAAGGCTCTAAGCAACTTAGTGAGACCTTGTTTCAAAATTTAAAAATAAATATATAAAAAGGACTGGGGATGTGGCTCAGTGGTTAAGCACCCACTGAGGTTCAATCCTCAGTAAGAAGAAAAAAAAATCCTTACATAAAATCTTCACCAAACTGCAAATGAGAGAACTGACAGATTTGCAGTTTTCAAGGAACTCATAAAGAAATGGGCATCTGGGGTAAAGCTGACGAAATTCTACTAGAGAAGATTCAGTATCTCATAAGCCTTGGAAAGCACCCCTAAATATAAAGAGATCTTTGATAAGAACACATCCTTATCTTCCCTTTTCTGGAACCACATTCTAACAGCGCATGTGTGATCACACCCCCTCCGTCATCAGTCATCAGCGACACACGTTGCTCTGAATCCTGGCTTTCAGCTTAGCAAGTGTCTACCGGCTATGGGCCCCTTCCAAGGACTGACGACCTTATGGGTTTGAATAAGAAATACTATTTCTTGCAAAGTTTTCAGAAGCACAGGGTGTCCCTTAAGCCACTTGGCACTGAGGTTTTAATTACAGTCACGTAGCACTTTCCAGTGCAGGCTCTAATGCAGAACGGGGGAATCTAATCCAGACCTCCTAGAATTTTTCATTCATCCCTATCCTGTTTGTAGGAAGGATCAACTTTAATGAAAATTTACTCCAGTTCCAGGTCAGAGTGACCTGTGAAAAGTCACTGGCCAATGATGGGTGGACTCAGCATAGCTTTTAGTCTGATATATAATATTCTAGTACTTCTGTTCTAATTTTAAATGCTATATTGCCAATTCTGCTCTTTAAAATCTTGAGCCTCGGTGTTAATGAACGTGGTTCTGGTCCCTGACTGCACAGTCTATGTTTTTACAGGTAACCTGTCAGTTTCTGGCAGGAGGGAGGGCAGCGCGGCCAATTTCCTAAGTGACTGTGTCTTCGGGGAATCTCTGAGGTTAAGAAGAGATCTTGGAAAATGTTTTATGTCCAACTGGCCTATCCCATCAGACTTTCAGGTGACCACCCAACACCTCACCAGCACCCTAATTGCATCCATCCTCCTGAGATAACGGAGACAGAGGTCCTGAGCAGCACTTCCGATCTGACCTCAGAACACCCACCCACCAAGTATGATTGCCCTTCTTTTTTTGTAAATTTTTATTTGGTTTTTAAATTTTTCCAATGAAACAATATATTTATATTCTTAAAATCAGATTTACCCCCTAGAGCCCCCTAATTACCCACCCTTGTCCCTCCCCGATATGATCACCATCTTAACAGAGTCTCAGGCTCCAAGTCACACAAAGCCAGCACCCCTGCGAAGCCAGTTCCTCTGTCTCCAGTCTGCTGCTCTGTTCCCTGGGACCACTTATGGGATTCCAGAACTTTAGGGTTAGAAGAGTGCTGGTATTATCATTTAGCCTAAGCCCTTCTCCTAAAGACCCTTGGGCACAAAAAATAAACTTACTGTTTTAAAGGCAACCATCAAGTACCTAGGAGAAGGAGAAGAAGGAGGAGGAGGCTGCGCGGGAGGGGGAGGGGAAGGGGAAGATGAGGAAGAGGAGGAGGAGGAAGAAGGAAGAAAAAAGTAATAAAACCCTGATATTCAGTTCCAAAGTTCACCTATGACAAGAATCAAGAGAGAACCTTCAGGCTCAATGCATGCTTTCCAGAAGAAAACCAATCAGAGGTTGTCCTCAGGCCCCTGGAATTTGGCCTGAAGACATGGTTAGTTTGACCTACAAGTGGGGGCTGTATGTTTGGATTTAGCCCATGCAAGGAAGAAAATTTCTGAACTATTTAACATAAATGTTCAGATTTCTGGCTTTTGGTGAAATAGCATAAAGGTCCGGCATGGCTCCATCCACATGCCTGGCCCTGCCAACCCATCAGAGGGAGGGAGGGCCACCCTATTCCTTTCTTTTGTGTCTACCAGGCTGGTCTTGAAGCTTGTGGGCTGGAGTGATCCTATCTCAGCCTAGAGTGGTCCTCTGTGGCTGGCACGAGTTCTCTGGCACTCCATCTCCCCTGCCCTTTAAGTCCCCTGGCCCTTAGGCCATTTGTCACCTCTCTGCCTCACATTTCCTGGTCCCAGCTGGCAACTATAGTTTGCCTCTACTGGACCCCGTGTGGCCACAGTGAGGCTTGGAAACGTTCAGCTGGGTTGTCTGACCCCATGTGGTATTTATACACTGACTTGTTTATTTTTTAACAAAACAACATCATCGCAGAAGGCTTGTCAGTAATTTTTCAGGGACAATAATTTAGACACATGCTACTAAAAACCTTTAAAGAGGACAGAGAAAAAGTGGAAAGAAAATGTGTGGGAATGCATGGGGGCTGGGGCGACTCAGCATTTCCTACAGTGGATAGAATCATTTTGCTGATGGCAGAATGCACTGTGTTGTTGAGACAAACACTGGCCCTTCACTTTCTCCTACACCCACACACAGTAGGTGGGATGTTTGAGGTATGGGAACAGGCTGTCAAAAGTTCTCAGAGAATGGACTATAAATACCCAAAGGGGAAGTCAGCCACACTCTGATAGAGATCCTTTCTAAACAGGAGACCTGAGCCAATGATGCATGTGGCACTGTCTTACAGGTGTGGCAACACTCAAGCCTTCAATTAAGCAGCCCCACACCTACGTAAGGTAGCTCTTTGGCAACATGTCTACTTTTCTGGCCAACTGAAGCATGACCAGTCCAGAGCTGCATTGGGACAGCCCCATCAGAGTCCCAGCTGGGCACGCATCTAATCAGATGGTTTTGTTACTAGTGTCAACCTTGAGTTATGATTTGGACATGTGGAATATAAACTCAGATTCAGCATTCCTATGTAGTAAGGGATAAGGTAACAAAGACACAGGTTCTCTGACTGATCACGGGCTAAATGCGTGATGTGACAAGTCAACTCACACTTAGCCACTCTGCCGTGGGGACTTTCCGCATGTGAAACGAAAGAAGACAAACTAACAAATGCAGCCCCTTGCAAAGTAGTTGGCATGTGGAGGGTGCCCACCATGTTCCACACAGCCTCCCCTAGAAGTCAAGAAGTCAGATTTCTCATATAGTATCGAGGACAGCAAGGTCCCCACAGGGGTTTCATGCAAACAGGGGCAGAGCCAGGCAGATCTTGCAGACCTACGCTCCACTACTGTACCTAACATTGGTTTTCTGGAAAAGAGATTTCAAGAGCAAGTTATAAGACAGGGACAAGACAGTTGCTAGGATTTCCAGGAGCCCTGCACTGTAGTCTAAAGGGCTTTCATCTGACACAGGCCTTCTTGACCAACGAACATCACTGGGCTGGGTGGCTGGGCCTATGTCTACATCCAAACTTGGTTTATCCATACTAACTGGAGGGCTGTCTTGTCAACCAAAGCGAGGCCTGCACACTTCACCTTTCTAAATCTCACACCTTCACATACACAAAAGTGACCTCTTGGTCCATTCTAAGCTTGGCTCCTGGTCTGTAGAAGAATGGAGGATCCTTTAAAATTTCAGCTTGCAAAGTTGTAACTTTGCCCAACTGCATTTTTATAAAGACTTGGAAAATTACTGACACGTATACTAGAGTCAACTATCCCTGATTGCCAAGAGAGCACTTTTCAAGAATGACTTCTTAGAAAAGAACCAGGGTTCTGGGGCCTGAAAGTGCAACTCCATACTCCATAGCATGACCATTTCCCTCCCTTTGTCTTATGAGACTGTGTTTCAAAAATGTTAGGAAATACCAACTAATATCAAATGTTCACTGTGAACTGAAAAATGCCATTTCTTCTACTGGGCATTGGTTGAGGGGGAAGTGAAGCAGGCAGAAATCCTGTGCAGGGTCCTCTTGGCCCCATGATATTCCTACAGCAGCAAACCCACTCTGAGCTATCACCAACTCTACTGTCATCACTAGGTTGCCCCTATCTTCAGGACCCTCAGCAAACTACGGAAGCATTTCATCCAAATTTTAAAGAGAAACAATGTCTGATCTGGGTAGATCAGTAAGCATTTTAGGAAGGGTTGTCTGAAGTCCAAAGTCCAAACATTGACTTAAACCTTTATTTGAATATTCTTTTTTAAACTTGATTGGTGACAGGGCAGAAGACCAAATTAAATCATTCATTTTACTAACATAAGTCTCAAGCCTGAATTCTCTGGTGAATTATTTTTAATTTAAAAACAGGCTCTTGCCCTATTTAAAAAAAGAGAAAAAAAGGCAGCACAAGAGAAATGCCAGAGCCCAAATAGCTCAAGAAGGAGACGACACATCTATAAAGGAAACTCAGAAGTCTAAAGGACATTATTTCCACCTCTAGGTTCAGGAAATGACCCCTGCAGTATAGCTCTGGGTTCGAATGAAGTAATACAGACAGCTAAGCTTGTGCCATGGCATCTGGGGATTTTTAAGTTCTAGATGGAGGTAAATGGATATTATAATATGATCACATAATGCAATATTGTGCCACCATTTAAGATACAATGGGGTTGAGTGGGGTTTCAGACATAACAGAAAATATGTGATAATAAAAATTTGAAAAGCACTGTTTCAGAAGCCATTTTTGGAGGAAAACTTATGTCTATGTATGGGTATAAAAAACCTGCAGACACTAACATCCATGATGCTATATTTAGCTGGGAGGGGGTAATGTATACATGGTGTTAAAAGTCTATAGAGACACACACTCAACCTAGCAATGGTGGGGGACATGGACAGAGACTTTTTAGTCTTTTCATTATACTCTTGCCCTTCTGGCCTGCATTTCTCACAAGAGCACTGGTAACAACATTTTAAACTAAAGACTAAAGTGAGGGACTGTAAAGAACTCTAAGGACAGCTCCTGGGTGTCCCTGTTAAATGCCTGATGGACTCTGTGTACAACACACTTAGTACAAAAACGCAGCCTTGGAAGGCCAGGATAGGGAAAGGCGTGGCTGGCAAAGAGCTCTCCCAGGAGGAAAACAGGCTCCAGGCAAACCTCCCCTCCCCCCCCCCGCCCCCGACCTTTTTTTTTTTTTTTAAGCTATACTCCCAAGAGCTCCCACGTCCCACGTGTCAGGGGTGCGCAGACGGTAGAAGCAGGGTCCAAGAGGAACCGAGTACCAGCCAAGTGCTGGTAGAGTGAACTAAGCTCGCCCATTTCCTCCCTTCTCAATCAGCTGCCCAGTCCAAGTTGTACTTGTCGGGCCCAGCCCTACCGAGCACACCAGGGCAAAAGGACGCAGGCACTGGGCTGGAGAGCCGAGCTGTGTTCCAACGATGAGCTACCGCCAATTCATCTGGGGCAATGTCAACCCAGAGCTACTCTCAAAGTGGACCGGTGGGCAGGCGGAGAGTGGACAAAGTGTAGCCAGTTTTGTTGGTTGCTTTGCAATGAGAGACACCATCCACCTCTCAGGGCCTGCGAGAGGGCTGAGGACACCGGAGTTCCGGCAGGTCGCCGGGCAGAAGTGAGCGGGCTGTCCCTGGGCTTACCTTGCAGGGAAACAGGACTGCCGAGGCCACTTTCTCCATAGCCAGATTCCTGATGCTGGGCGTCAGCGCGCCCCTGCACGTCGGGCAGCAGCTCAACTTCTGGCGGCATTGGTTACACACCAGGTGCCCGGCCTGGCACTGCAGGATGGGGGGCAGGACATAGTCAAAGCAGACCGGGCATTCGAAGAGCGAGGTCAGCTCGTGGTGCTGCGGGGACACCGGGCCGGCCCCGCCGCCGCCTCCAGGGCCTGAGATCACCGCTGCCGCGGCGGGCACCGCGGACGAGCCGGGGCCCGCAGCCGAGATGGTGGCGGCGGCTGGGGGCGCAGCCGGGGACGGAGCGTGCTGAGTCTGCGGCGGCGGCGGCTGCTTGCTGCAGGGTTTGTTAGCGCTGGGGCCGGTGGAGGACGGGCGGCTCATCGCGCTCCGAACCAACCATGGAACTGCGGGCGCCTGCCTGCCGCGGGGCCGCCCGGATCAAGGCGGTGCGCGCCCCGCGGGCGGCGGGCTCCGGGGCAACGCCACGGCGCCCTTCCAGGGACCGGGCGCCGGGACGATCCGCACCAGGAAGGCGGGGACTGGACCGCGCTGACGCCTTCCGCGGCCCCGGCGTTGCGAACGCCGCTCCGCGTCCGACCCCTCGCGGTGCCCTCCTCCGGGAGGCGTCCTGGCCCCGAAGCGGAGCGGTGCGGAGAGCCCCGGCCCACCAGCTTCTGGAGCGGCAGCTGACGCAAGCCCCGGGGGCGCGCGCGGACGTGACGCCTGGACACGTGTGCGACCGCCCTGGCGCGCGGGGACTGGCAGAGCCACCCTGCGCCCGGGCGCGGGCTCCGCCCGGTTCCAGCTGGCAGCGCGGGGGCCGCCTAGCGCCGGCGCTTCCTGCTCGCGCGGCCACCAGCCCGAGCCACTGAGCACGCCCCGCTCGCCGCCGCGCGGGGCCGCCTTTCCGGGCCGGGCAGGGGACCGCCCTCGGGGAAGGCGTCGCCGAAGTCCTCTGGCCACACCCCGGGCAGCCTAGCCGACGCGCACCGGGGCTCAAACCAGAAGGGCAACTTCAGGCCGAGCGGGGGCGTGGCGGCGGGCGTGGCGGGACGCGAGCGGGCGCCTGGCGCGGGCGTCCCTAGACGGGTCGCAACCCCCAGAGGTTTGTTTTCTCCATCTGAGTCACCGAGTGCGCGGGGAAGCGCGCGACGCGGCAGCAGGGCCTTTAGTCTGGAACGTGCGTTAGGACGGGAAGCTTTGGACGCGAGCAGATGGAGGGGCGCGGGGGGTGGTGGTGGTGTCTGTGCTGGCACAGGAGGGGCCTGGGCGGGTGGTGTGGCCTGGGGCCACTCCTTGGGCCTGCCCCGCGGGGTGGGTGGGAGGTGGTAGAATCCCTAGTCCTTGAACAGCGGGTCAGGCCAAGGCTACCTTGAACCGTGAGCCTGACTTGCATAACAGGCCGGGAGGAGTTCAGAGCGTGGGCTGGAAGGAGAGTTCGAGATCACCTGAGTGTTCTCGTGGCTTGGGTGGAGGCCGAAGCCTCCAGCGAAATGCGCTGCATCCTCCTGTGATCAAGGTTTGAAGCCAGGGGTGGGTACTCACCCTGCCCGCCGCACGGAGGCGCTGGAGAGGGCGTGAGAGCCAGGGAATCCACGTGTTAATTAGACCAGTACAGTGCCCCTGCTTAAGTTGCTCAGGCTTAAGTTGCTCATCGGAAAACTTTAGACACTGAAACTGAGGAAGGGGCTACCTAGCTGGGAATGAGTTTCTTTACAAGAGACAAAGGTAAGGAACGTCTGTTAGTCAGGACTGGGTGAAACTGTGCCCTCCAATTGCCATCTATGTGACTTTGGGCAACTTCAACTTCTCTGGGCCTTACTTTTCAAACTTGTAAAAAAGTGAATAGAAATAACTGTCTTATAGGTGGGGTAGTGGGGGTTAAATGAGTTTTATATTTGTCAAGCTCTTAGAGCCTTGCCCATCTAAGATGTAAATAGTAGAACCCATTTAATATTAATATTAGTTGACATCAGTTAATAGAATCTGACCCAAAATCAGCCGTTAAAGCTCAGAAGAAACAAAGTTCAGTCTTACAAAAGATCTGGAAAGACTTCGTGCATGGAATTGATGGAATTTGATCTAAAGCTTGAAAAAATAGCAGAGATGTCATTTAATTATCCAGTAGATGTTTCCTGAGCATTTATTATGTGCTACCTACTGTTCAGGCTGAGATTGGTTTTGATTCAGTTTACAATCTTCATAAGGGACCAAGGCCAGCAATGTCATGGGAGAGAATTTCCGGTATGGGGAAAGTGGGGGTGGGAAGAGTATAGTATGCAGCAGGAGGGAGCGCAGTGAGGGGGTCCAGTGCATGTGCCCTGGGAGTGTGGGAGATTGCAGCTCTTGCAGGGGTTGCTTCAACTGGGTGAGTAAGACAGTTGCCTGATACCGGGAACTACTGTGGATTTTATATTTTTGGTAGTAGGGAGTCAAACCCAGAGGTGCTTACCCACTGAGCCACAACCCCAGCCCTTTTTGTTTTATTTTTTAATTTTGAGGCAGGGTCTTGATAAATCGCTGAGGCTGGCTTTGCCCTTGGGATCCTCCTGAATCAGCCTTCCTAGCTGCTGGGATTACGGGCCACGCCACTGTTGATTTTTTAAAAATCTGTAACCTGACTGAACTTGAACTTTTGGATGGGTGCCGTGGGAAAGGTAAAGTAATAATAACTAATATTTATTGAGTGCTCACACAGGGAGGCTAGTTTGCTCAGGATGAGCGGAGAAGGAAGGAACTGTTCCAGAACCTTCTTCACTGCTAACCCCTTTCAGACCCTTCAATGGCTACGGTTAGCAGACTGAACAGTCAGAAGACAGTCATGCAGACACTAATGAAGCACTGTGTTTTGTGGGCAAATTTCACATAAATTCTTCCTTAGCTGGTCTTGAGAGAAAAAATAAATCATATTCTATTTATTCCATTCTCACCTTTTTTATAAGAACATAATAGTAATATCAGAAAAGTATCACCTATAGTTTCACTTATATTGGAGAAAATGTAATGTTTTCCACTCAATTAAAAAACTCGAGCCCCTGGGATTTATGACTGGAGTGTTTCTTTCCTTTCACCCCTGGCCTCTGGGTGCAGTACCCCGTACTCCCAGCTGTGCTTTCATTATAGAAGTGGGGTCCTCACCCTTGCGCTATTGACATGAGCCTTAGGTGTCCAGCGAGATAGGCCCTGGGCACTCAGAAAATGATTGGGGGGTTGGCGGTGTTTGAAACAACAGAAAAAGCAATTCTCTGCAGAGAGTTTGGTTTATTTTTCTAAAAATACAACTAACCATCCACGTTTACCTTGGCAGATGCCTTCTGTGGTTCAGAGAAATTTCTTCCTGCTTCCTTTTTCACATCGTTGCCATCCTGATTAACTTGACTAGGGTAATTAGAAAACAAACAAAACCCCCTGGGCAGTTGTAGGCAGTAGGCAAGAGAAGAGTGTTCAGGCCTGCTGGTTGAGCCACATCAGTGACCTTTCCCGCTGCCTTTCCAGTCCTCCTTTCTTTGTCTTCCTTCCCTGGAAAATCTGAATCGGAGAAAGGTGGCCTTTGCCCACTGGGTGTTGTGAGCTAGAGTTCCTCTAGCAGGAGGGTAGTCCATTTGGAGCTCTTGCTTAGTGAGCATTCGTGTGTGCTGAATTGGGTTGTTTCAGGGTTCACTTGCTCCTGGGAGTGTCCCTCTGTTTGATGGCTGACTTTGTGGCCTCTGGGAGGGGGTCAACCCTTTTGTAATCTGATTCGTGAGTCATTTCCCACAGCTGCTGGATGAGAGGTTAACCTCCTGCTTCCTCCCGCTGAGTCTGGATTGCTTATCACATAGGACACTTTACCCCATGTCTGCCCTGTGTTCAGCTTTACAACTGGGGATGTACTGAGTAATTCATTCTTTCCTTAAAATATCAGGGCAAGTGTTGTTGAAGAACTCACAGGTGAGTGCCTCATTGCACCCAAACTGCTGAGCCTAGTAAGAAATGCTCCAGCTGGGCAGACCAGCTCTTGCCTGTCTTTCTGTAATTTACAAATTGTGTGGTTTTGCGAATTGGGCAACTTCTGCAATTAGGCACATGGTTTGCTTTTGCAGAGTAAAATGTGCTGGGGGTTTTTTTGTTTAGGCTTCGAGATGACTCAGGTGTGTATTGGAGCTTGGAAATTTCTGATAAGGGGAAAGCTTATGGGAAATTTGGAGGTGATGCTAAGGTCCCCTGATAGCTATGATCTCTTTGTAAGGTACTTTTAGCTTTACAAAGTACTTCTGTTTCTGGGATAACTTCCACATGCTCAAGTTTCTTGTGAATAATTCTGGGTCATTTAATTCAAGTATTTGTTGAACAGTCCCCTTGAACTTAGCACTGGACTCTAGGGAGTAAACCTATGTATTTGTGTTATTTTTGGTCCATGCTGAGCTAATCCTTGCCTAGTGCTCACCTTGTGCAAGGTATCATACATGAATTTTGGTGTTTTAAATCCTCATGCTCTTTTAAAAGGTCAGCGTTGGAGGGGATAAAATTGAGTGTAGAGAAGCTGAGTCACTTGTGGTAAGCAGCCCGTAAGGGGACTCCCAGTGGTCTCTCATTGGCGTCACCTCTGATCCTGCTTTAAACGAATAAAGTGGTAGCATGTCACTTCTGAGATTAGGTTACAGAAAGACTGATTTCTGTCTTGCCCTCGTTGCATGTCTCTGTCTCGGCTTGAGCTGCTATAACAAAACACCGCAGATTGAGTAGCACGGGCAACACGCTTATTTCTCAGAGGTGGGAAATCCCAGATGAAGGTTGTGAGGTGCACTGAGGGCCTGGTTCTCAGACAGCAGGCTTCTCTCGGGGTTCCCACATGGCGAGACAGGAAGCTTGCCCTCTGAGGATTCCTAGAAGGGCCTCACCCCATTTGTGAGGGCTCCACCCCCATCTAATCCTGTTTCCCCAGGAGCCTGCCTCCTAACGGCCATCACATTAGGGGCAGAGTTTTAACACATCAATTTTAGGGGTGCACAGGCATTTGGCCCATGATACTCTCTGGGTCTCCTTTGTGGGTGACCAGCAACTGTGTTGGGGAACTGAAGTCTCTGGCCACTGCTCACAAGGATCCCAGCCTGTCAGGTGGTGACTGCAAGAAGATTCCATTGCTGCTCTTGCGAAGGTGGCAGCTCTGGCTGACAATGGGTTGCACCCTGAGCCAGTGTCTCGGCTGAGCCAACACAGAGACTGTGAGGTAGGGACAGTTGTTTAACCCACCAGGTTGTGGGTTCATTTGTTACACAGCAATGTGTAACTAATACACCTGCCCAAGGTCACAAAGTTTGTACATAAAAGGAAATGCAAAGAATAGACCCTCTGATTTTTTCTCTGAAATGATTTTTATCATAATGCTATTTAAATACACAGAAATAAATCTAGGAATACAATCTTTGTATATAGCCATAAAAAACATAGAATGCCAACAATACCAGAGTTCGTGCTCTTGTTTCTTATTTTGTAATGTGACGGAAGGTGTGATAAAATGAAGTCATCATTTGAGTTTGGAAACAACCTCAGTGCCCATCAACAGGAAATGAACTGTGTAAAGCCATCCTACAGGATCCTCAGCAATATGGAGAAGATCTGTAAGACAAATTGTTACAGGAAAAGAATAAACTGCAGCCCCAAAGCCCAGAATGATCCCAAGTATGTAAAAAGAAGTGTGCTAAACTAAATGACAGTTTCTTTATCTGTATGCTTAAAAGGGCATAGAAAGGTCTAGAAGACAGTGAACTGATGACAGTGATTGCTGTATGTGTATGGACGTGTGTGTGTGCATGTGTGTATGAGTGTGTGTGAACATGTATGTGTGCATGTGTGTATGTGTGAGTGTGTGCATGTGCGTGTGTGCATGTGTATATGAGTGTGACTCTGCATGTATGTGTGTATGAGAGTGTGAGTGTGCATGTGTGTGAGTGCATATGTGAGTGAGTGTGCATGCATTTGTGCATATATGTGCATGTGAGTGTGTGAGAGAGAATATGAATGGATATGGAAGAATTTTTACTTTCTTTTCTACACTTTTGGAATTTCCTTTTTTCTTTTTCCTTTTTATGCAATGAGAATTTATTCATGTGTTTCTTGTGTTATTAAAAATAAATGCTGTCCTTGCCTTTCTGGGGTTATTTGGTGCAGGACTTGTTCAACTGTGGAGTTGCTGCCAGCGCTGCCTTGTGTTGGGCTGGGGTATCAGCCTGTTCTTTGGGTCTGGGAGGAGACTTGCTGAATTGGAATTTTAATAAGTGTAATTCAAAGGTGGTTTGTGAGCAGAATGTGGAGATCCTGCAGGGAAGGAATTAACAGGCACACTGGGTCAAGCAGAACTCCCCTCCTGGAGCAGGGTAAGGAGGAACTGAGAGCCGAGCTGCGTAGACTTGTTCAGTCCAGTGTCACATTTCAAGGCTGAGGATGAAACCAAGCCTAGGCATGACTTCTCAGGCAGTCGACATGCCAGAGAGGCAGTGACATTAATGATGGCTACCTTACACCACTCCTGCTGTCCTGTGTATCAGACAGCCTTTGAGCACATAACGTTCAGTCCTTATAAGAGCCCCAGGAGGCACATGCTAGCACCCCATTTTCTAGATAAACGAAGTGAGCATCTGGGAGATTTAACTCCTTGCTGTGGTCCTCACATCTGGTAAGGGTGGGACCACCATCTGGAAGCATCTTTTTTTTTTTTTTTTTTGGGCACTGAGAATTGAGCCCAGAAGGGCTTAACCACTGAACCAAATACCCAACCCTTTTTATTTTATTTTATTTTTTGAGACAGGGTCTTGCTAAGTTGCTTAGGGCCTTGCTAAGTTGCTGAGACTGGCTTCGAACCTGTGATCCTTCTGCCTCAGCCTCCTGAGCCGCTGGGATTACAGGCCTGTGCCAGCACACCTGGCTGGAAGCGGGCTGTTTTGATGCCGGGGACTGTGCTCTCAGCCATTTGGCTGTTCTGCCAGAATCCTTTTGTAAATCTAACGCAATGTAGTAAGAGGTATCATAGAGTTGGGAAAAGGGAAGAGGGTGAAATCCAGCACACTTCCTGGATAAGCGTGAGGAAGGGACCAGAGGAGGGTCTTAAAACAAGAGCAGGAATGCTGCCAAGAAGGAAAGGACCGCATGGGACTGTGTGCTCAGAGGCAGCGGGCTCCTGACCTTTGACCCGCCGTGGGAGTCCCTGTGCTCTCCCCTGGGAACCAGCTTGAACCCGCTCCCGCTGTCCTCTTGCCATCTCTGAACTTGCTCTTGAGCCAGAGCTGCAGGTCAGGCGTCTCTCCCAGCACTGTACATCCTCAGCATTTGGTTTCAGAAATGAAGAAGGGCGGAGGGAGAGCCCCGTATCTCCCTCTTCTCCGGCCCCAGCTGGGATTCCCAGAACCCCCCCCCCCCCC
>PVKS010032887.1:0-22177 GCA_004027875.1 Aplodontia rufa | reverse complement strand
TTATTTATGTTGTGCTGGGGTTTGCACCTGCATCCTTGTGTATGCCAGGCAAGCACCGTAATAGATAAGCCACCGATCCAGCCCAATGTGATATATTTTGATACATGTATTCATTATGAAAATATTAAATCAAGCTAATTAATATATCCATCACCTCACGTACTTGTGACTTTTTTTTTTGTTGTGGTGAGGACATTTAAGATCAATTCAGTTAGTAATTTTCAAGAACACAATATATTAACTATAGTCTCCATGCAGCATAATAAGTCTCCAGAACTTATTTATCCTGTTTAACTGAAACTTGATAGTCTTTGACCAACATCTCCTATTGCCTTCTGAGCTTTCTTACTTAATGATATATTCTGAATAAATTTCCCTATTACTACACATACATTTTTTCATTGTTATATTATTTTCTATTTATTTTTAACACCACTGTGTCATTCCATTTTATCATAATTTTTAAACATTCTTGTACATGTCCTTCCTTTCCTAGGATAAATTCCTAGAAGTGGAATTGTTAGGTGAAAGGGATGTTTATTTAATATTTTAATAGGTATTCCTAAGCTGATCTCTAAAATTATTGCTTCAATTTACATTTTCTGAGTAGTATATGAACTAGAAATATTGACTTCAAATACAAATATTGACCCAAAATGCATTTCTCCCAATATATCACACAAGTCCTGGGGTTATTAAAATGGGGATTATGCCTTTAATACAGTCTGAAAGAGAGCTTTGTAACCCACATACCACACACTGGCTTCTGTGAACTGTAGTTATATAATTGTGTTCGTTGTCTTGCTAGACTTTCTTGAAGATAAGGGATTTTCATCCTGTACACTTTTGTGCGCCTTAAGAGGCCCTGATAAAGTCAGTATTCAATACTTTGTTGACTGCCATTTGCTAAATATATTTTACCCTTGCCTAGGACATACATTGCAGCCCAAACTATGCAAGGATTAGTCACCAGTGACTCATAATTATGTAACCAAGAAGTAGGCCTAAACTTTACTTGTTCCATGGTAGGTTAGGGTCAAAGTTTGCTTCCCTTGGGAACAATTAAAGGGGTGGCTAGTCAGTTACTCATTTTCCCATTTTTTTCAGTGGAAGTTCTTGATTTTTAAAAAACTGCTAATATGAAATGTGCTTTTGATAGGGAAGAAAATACTACTGAAATACAATTTAAAAGGAACCATGGGTGCCATGGGTGTAGCTTAGTGATAGAGTGCTTGCTTAGCGTGCCCCAGGGCCTGGGTCCAATTCCCAGCATGGCAAAAATAAATAAATAATAAAAGGAACCATATTCTACAGAATAGATTCTACAGATACAAAGTTTTTTCCCTCTCTCCCAAAGAGCTATAAAAAAATAGAAACTATCTTGGAACCATGTGAATTCTCACACAATTTTTTTTTGTAAATGAACAGAATACCTTTATTATTTATTTTTATGCAATGCTAAGGATCTAAACCCATACCTCACATGTGCTAGGCAAGCACTCTGCCACTGAACTACAGCCCCAGACCCCATGTGAATTTATATAGCTACCTTTTGAAATATTTCCCAATGGTCATGATCTTAAATTTTTCTCATCTACAGAATTTCCTCCTTCCTCATTCTCCGAGGGATATTATTTTTTATGTATTCTGAGAAACTTGACTCCATTACCCTTGACATATCCAGGCTTGTTACTTGGTTTATTAATTAGGGAAATGCTTGCCATTGTAATAAATAAATTTCAAAATGTCAGTGGTCAAGCCTGATGCAGTGTTGTGTGCCTGTAGTCCCAGCTACCAGCACTTGGGAGGCTGAGCCTAGGAGTTCCAGGCCAGCCTAGGCAACACAGGAAGATTCTGTCTTAAAAACAAACAGACAAACAAAAAAAACAATTCAATGGTCACAGGTGTAGAGTAGAGTACATACTCTCTGCACAAGGCCTGGGTTCAATTCCTGACACCAAGAAAAATAAAAATAAAGTAAGGCATTTTAGTGATGTAATATGGTGGAAGTTCTTATTTATTTTTTTGTGGTGCTGAGGAGCAAACCCAGGGCTTTGTGCATACTGGGCAAGTACCTCATTACTGAACTACACCCCTCAGCCAATGTGGTTGAAGTTTGTTCCTCACTCACAAATAGTCTGATGCAGAGAGGTGTTGGTCAGTGGATGGCTTTTCTCCAGCTTTACCATCTAAACTATCTTTTTCCTGTGGAGTTTTACAAGAAGAAGGGGAAAAAAGAGGATAGAAAATGCATACCCACTTCTTAACTGCTTCAGTCTAAAACGAATACACTTTACTTCCACTCATTCGATTGTTAGGACCCAACCTTGGGGATGTAGTCCTTGTCTTAGCAGCCACTTCCCAGAGACAACTTCACAATATGAAGGAGGAGCACACAATTTTTTTGTGGAGAGTTAGGTGATTCTCACAACTTGTCAGCTTGACAGAACAAATTTCACTTTTGCAGATTAGGACAGAAGTGCTGAGAATTTGAGATCCCATACCAGTTAGTGGTAGAAGTGTAATAGAGAAGCCAGAGCACCTGACTCATGTTTAGTTTTGCTTTCTTTAATATTTCAAAGCCTTCTTATCCTGACTTAAACAATAGCTCTTGGTGATTCATTACTTATTTTTTTAAATGCCTCTTTTCTCTAGGGACCTGACAATGTCTCTGTACTGTGGAATAGCTTTCAGAAGAAAATCCTTTCATTGCTATAGGCTGCTGTCAACCTATGTGGCTAAGACACAGTAAGTTTTGACCAACCTGAGCTCTGATTATTCCATTTTTGGTCTGTTAAATTATAAAATCTAAACATCTTTAAAATTCCATATTGAGTATTAAAGATGTCTGATAAAGGGGCTGGAGCAGTGGCTTGGTGGTTACGGCGCTTGCCTGGCATGCGCAAGTGCACGGGTTCAAGCCCCAGCACCATGTGCACAGCTGAGTGTCAGAGCAACAAAAGCCACGTGAAAAACTCAATAAAAATTGATTCTCTCTGTCTCTTCTCTCTCTCTGTTTCTTTCTCTCATTGTACTTCTCTCTTTTAAAAAAAAAGATGTGTGATAAAGTTACCAATAAGAATGTTCAATGTAAATTACTTACCACTGAAAAGATTTTAAAGAAAAAAATTTTCCAATAATACTTAAAATATCAAAAATATCTCATACCCTTGAACATAAATTCCTTTAAGATAAGACTTTGAGCCAGGTGCAGTGGCACATACCCATAATCCCAGTGACTCGGGAGGCTGAGGCAGGAGGATTGCAAGTTTGAGGCCAGGCTAAAAAATTTAGCAAGGCCCTGAGCAACTTAGTGAGACCCTGATTCAAAAACAACAACAACAAAAAAGGGCTGGGGATGTGCCTCAATGATAAAGCACCTCTGGGTTCAATCTTCAGAACCAAAATAAAATAAAATAAAATATAAATAAAAAAAGAAGAGAGAACTATATCAAACAATATTTCATGAAGTTTACTGAAAATAACATGGATAACTCCAATACCTGCTTCCCCTCAAAGAACTAAACTTCACTGAAAACTAGACTAGAAAACAAAAATCTACACCAGTGCAGAAAGATGACAAAGGACTTCTTTGTCCTAGCGTGGAGAAATTTGTAATTGCTAGCCTGCTCTCATAGTTTCAGTTTGTACAGTCCTGGGCTGGAGAGGTGGCTCAGCGGTTATGGCGCTTGTCTTGCATGCGTGAGTGCGCAAGTTCAAACCCCAGCACCACATGCACAGTGAAGTATCCAAGGAATGAAAGTCACATGCAAAACTAAATAAAAATTGCCTCTCTCTCTCTCTCTCACTGTCCCCTCTTTAAAAAAAAATGTGATTTAAAAAATGTTTATGTACATTTATGAAAAAAGGCTACAAATGAGTAGGTACAATTGATTCTAAATATATTTATACATGCACTTATGTATAATATTAATAGTTTGGAGGATTTTGAAGTGCAAACAGTGATCATCCCTCTGGTGGGATTGCTGAAAATTTCCCTTTTTAAAAAAAAAAAAAGATTTTATTTTCGGGTTTTTAAAGAATGACTTTTTTACTGGTATAGTAAGAAAAAAATAGTTAAATTTCAAAGTAATCTAAATATTTTCAGCCTTGATGATCTTAGTGTAGTGACTTCCATACTATAATTCTTTAAAACAAAGTTCTTTACTGAGCAGAGCATGAGGAAATGTTGGACCTTACTTCCAGTTCCAGGAAGCCTAGGGTTTAAGACCTTATCCTGGGTGTTTCTGTAGGTGTTTTGCTTTTTGGGGGACATTAGGGCAGAACATAGGCTGTATCACTCTTTTTTGTGAAAGCAACAGCATTTGTTCCATTGTTGATATTTGGTAACTTCTTGGTGACTCTCCTTTGGTATAAATTGAGTCTTCGCCCCCCCACCCCAGGCTGCAGGCACTCCAAATAAGTCCAAAAATATTATGGTCTTAAAAGATCAGGTTTCTTTTGTTTTCTAGTTATAAAGAGCTCATTGTAACTCCTTTTATCACACAATCCAAATAGGCTCCTAAAAATGGTGACTGAGACGTGTTTGCCATTTTGTTTTGTATTTTCACCAGTAAGTCAACTTTGCCTACTGGTGTTATAGGTGTTCCCAGATTCTATAAAAAGTTATCAGTGGACTGTTTCCTACTTACCTGACAAAATTCACCATTTACTGGAGAGTCTGTTTGAGGGTTTTTCATAGGAAAAGTGGTTAATTCCAAAGCCTAGAGGAGAATGCAGTCTCCACTGAATCACATGGGCCCTGTCTCGATTGCCAAAAATCCTGAAGGGATAGGTTCATATCACCCTGAACAAAGGTACTGGAAAAGTCTAGAACTCTATTTTACCCCTTTTTGAGAAATCAATAAAAGAATTTTTTTCCACTTTTTTTTTTCCTTCTGAAAGTTTTGTCCTCTTTAAATAAAGTCAAGCATAGGCTTCATCGGTGGTCTCTTCAGTACAGATAAGGAAGGCTGGCGCTGTGGCTCGGTGGTTACGGCGCTTGCATGGCATGCGCGAGTATACGGGTTCAAACCCCAGCACCCATGTACACAGCTAAATGTCAGAGCAATGAAAGCCATGTGAAAAAAATCAATGAAAAAAATTGATTCTCTCACTCTCACTGTCCTTCTCTCTTTAAAAAAAAAAAAAAAGAAAAAATACAGGTAAGGAAATAAAGGTGACTACCTCTGGAGCCAGATGTTTGGAGCAAGGGCTCACTGCAGGTTAAATGTATTCCTTGTCTTTGCTCTGTTGAATGAGAGCTACTGAAGGCATAGCGTCTGCACTTCGTCTGAAGTAATAAAGTTCTCCGGTGTCTAGGTAGTCTCTGGTTGACATTTTGTCTTTGTACTTGTTTTCCTTTCACTTCACTGTCTGTAAATTCTTGCCTCACAGTGTAATATTGGCAAAGTTCCTTGGGGTTCAGATCAGTAAATATTTATTTCCCTGCAAGTTCAATTCAATAAATATTTATTGAATTGAGCCATTCAATATGCTAATTACTGAAATGCAGAGCTGAGAAAGGCAGACTCCGCCCTTAAGAAGATCAAAGTCTTCCAGGGGAGACAAATGAACAAACTCTACAAGAGCACAATCCCAGAAGCATAGGCAAGGGGTACAGTAGAACCAAGGAGGGAAGGAACTATTGCTTGCAGCCAACTCAGATCCTTTTTGGAGCACATTAGAATGAAAATAAATTAGAAAAATAAAGGGAAAAAGCCATGGTAGGAGAATAATGAAGACACAGAATTCTCAAAAATACATGCTATACAAGTAAGCATGGTCTGGTAATGGCTTAATTATTTCCCAAATACAGGTATTTATTTGAACTGAAGGAAGATGATGATGCCTGTAGAAAAGCCCAGCAGACAGGAATATTTTACCTCTTTCATGGTCTGGCTCCTTTGCTTCAGACATCAGAACATCGATACTTGGTCCCCCGGTATAGCCTATCAGGTGAGCCCAATACAGATCCATGGAGTGGACCAGCCTGTGACCACTAAGCAGAATTCAGTGCATAATAGATCTCAGAGAAATATCCTTGAACTTCAGAATCCAGATTTTTCAAACAGCTTCTGAATCTCAAGCTTATACAACTGCTTCTGCCAGTTAATCATGTATTGTAATGACAACCTTAGCTGATCAAATATTTGGTGATGATATGAACCTCTCATACTTTAAAACAAAGGTCAACAAATTTGCTGTCAAATTGAGCCTGCTGCCTGTTTTGTAAATACATTTGTTTTTTCGGTGCTGGGGATTGAGCCCAGGGCCTCCAGCATGCTGAACACCCTCTGCCATTGAATTACATCCTCAGCCCCTGTAAATAAATTTTTATTGGAACACAGCCACAGTCATTTACTGACAAACTGCCCATGGTTGCTCTTGCCATACAAAAGCAGTTGAATAATTGTGACAGACTGTATGGCTTACAAAGCCAGAGATAGTTTTTTATTTTTTATTTTTGGTACCAGGGATTAAACCCAGGGAACTTAACCACTGAGCCACATCCTCAGCCCTTTTTATTTTTCTTTTGAGACAAGGTCATGCTAAGTTGCTTAGGGCCTTGCTAAATTGCTGAGGCTGGCTTTGAACTTGTGATCCTCCCTCCTTAGCCTCCCAAGCCACTGGGATTACAGGCATGCTCCACAGCACCTGGCTAATTACTATCTCTTCACAGAGAAAGTTTGCCAACCTCTGCCTTATCTTAGCAATTTCTAGCCTTCATGGAGTTGCAGTTGTTCTACTGTTTAAGATTTGCATCCTCATTTAATTTTTACTAGAAGATCAAAATTTAAAGTGAATTAAAATTAATTTGTTTTGAGGACTCTTTTAGTGTGTATAACTAGAGATATCAAAGCTATTGAGGTTTGGTGGGTTTTATTTTGTTATGTTTAAGATGGAGTTTTAGTATATCACTATGTTGCCCAGGGTAGGATTGAAATCCTGGTCTCAAACAAGCCATCTGCTTCAACTTCCTGAGTACCTGGGACTATAGGCCTCTGCCACAGATTGGATATTCAATACTAACTTTCAGTTTCATATTGATACATAAGCATAGTTTACCTATATTGGAGAACTTCTAAATACATTGCCAGCAAATTTCTCTATTGGGTCAAATGTTGAAGCACTTACATGGGTAGTTTCCAACAAATACAAGAACTCCATCAGAAGGCACTAAACATTTTTTTCAATACTTGAAGAAGTTGACTATCCCTCATCATATGAATAAAGGTATGTTCCTTGCATCATACAATCATAGAGTAAAAAGTTGCACAGAATTCCTTCCTTGGTATAAACCCCTCAGATTGCTGATGGAAAATGAAGGCCTAATGAGGTTAAATGGTTAGATCAATGTTACAAGCTAATTAGCTACAGAGCAGTGTAGCTAATTAGGTACAGTATGTATGTGCAGTATGGTTGGCCTCCATATCCTCAGATTCAACAAACTGTGGGTCCCCTCCCCCAAATATTTTTTACTTGTGTCTGTGCTGAACATGTGTAGACATTTTTCATATTGTTTCTCCCTAAACTACACAGTATAACAACTATTTACATTGCATTTGCAGTGTATTAGGAATCACAAGTAATCTAGAGATGACTTAAAGTGTATATAGGATGTATATAGGTTATATGCAAATATTATACCATTTCTTAAGCATCTGCAGGTTTTGATATCTGAGGGTGGGTCTGTAATCAGTCTCCCACAGATACCAAAGGGCAATGGATACTTAAAATAGATGATTTCTTGTAAGTCTATTTTGGCTGTGGTGATGCAATTGAAATGCTTGTTTTTTTTTTGTTTTTGGTGTGGGTGTGTGTGTGTTCTCCCTTCTCCTGTTTCTTAGAGTTGGAAAGGCTCCTGGGTAAATTTGGACAGGATGCACAAAGAATAGAAGATTCTGTGCTGATCGGATGCTCCGAAGAGCATGAAGCATGGTTTGCTCTAGATCTAGGTCTGACGGGCTCCTCTTCTGTATATGGTACATAACATTTTCTAATGGGTGCTTCCCAGTGGTTCTTAGACTTTGGGATTTCACATAATAATATCATTTCAAGGAAAATTTTAGGAATACAAAAAGGTTATCAACTTTATCTTTTTAAAGTAAGGACATGAAATTTCTATCATTTAAAAGAAAATGAAGGAGGCTGGAGCAGCGCTTGCCTAGCATGTGCAAGTACATGAGTTCAAACCCCAGCACCATGTTCATGATGAAGCTTTGGAGCAATGAAAGCCACATGAAAAACTAAATAAAACTGATTCTCTCTCTCTCTCTCTCACTGTCCCTCTCGCTTAAAAAAAAAGGAAAGAAAATAGAGGGCATTTTTAATGTTTGCTTTCTAAGCTAAGTGGTGAATACACAGTTGTTTATTGTATATTTCTCTATACCTTTATACATTTTTGTATGTCTTAAATATTTTATAAGAAATGTTTTAAGATTCATAACATTATCCATATTCCTCTTACCAATGCAGGGAAATAAAAAAATTAGCATGGAGTAGATCTGAATCCTCAGACCTTCATGTGGGAACCACTTTACTTTAGGTTTAAGGCTCCTATCAGACTTTAGTTCTCTCTTGAAGGGTCTAGGGGTAATGTAATGATGCTGGAATGAGGTTCAGACAGGAGTTTAGAGTCCCATTTCATCTCTTTTCAGGAATAGTGTGTGGCTAATGCAAGTGGGCTTATTGCCCTGAAGAGGATCTTGAGAAATACTATGCTCTAATGTTTCCCAAACTGGTCTGACTGTAAGAATCACCTGGTGCTTGTTAAAAATAAACAAAGAAAGATTTATAGGCCTCACTCCACACCTGCTGCTTCAGAATCTCCAGGTAGGAGCTGAGAACCTGTATGTTTTTACTTTTCCCAGTTGAGTCTTATTAGGCGAGTTTGGGAAACACTGTTCTATCAAGATTGACTGGGAAGGGGGCCCAGGGGCAAAGTTTGACATTTGTTTAATGTTCTTCTCCCTTCTGACTTTCTAGCCCCCTTACCAAAATCTGAAATAGAGACAGAACTCAAGGGGTCTTTCATTGAGCCAAGGAAGGCTTTCTATCAACTGAATCCAGTGGATTCCTCTGTGCTCTTCACGGTAGGTAGATTCTTATTTATCCATTCTGTAGGAAATTGAATAAAGTTTTGTATGTGGTCAAATTCATGGGTGTATACGCAAGGCTAGAGTGACGTTTGATTTCTTCGTTTGCAGCTTGTAGTCCTGCCTTCAAACCCTGGCAGGGCAATGTGTTTGAAGAAGCTTGCTTATTATTGTTTCCCCTTGGTTTTGGCAGAATTGGTATGAAGACTATTTTTTCCTAAGGACATGCAGATCTATCACTAGAGTTCTATCAGCCTCATAAACATTTTTAATACTCTGCAGAAGGACATATATCATGTCTTTTGCATGAGAAATATTTTGTGTTGCCTTAATGACTTGTCCTCATTGCTTTAAATTCCACTTGATGTGGCATTTCGATCATCTATTTGATTTAAGGAGAAAACTAAACATTTTTAGTTGCAAAAAGAAATAATCCAACTTTATTGAGGAGAAATACATGGTGGGTGTTTGATTATACTGAAAATGTTTTGTTTTTAAGCTGGGTCATGAGTGCATGTATGTTATCTTTTTTAACAATATTTTTTAGATATAGATGGACACAGTACCTTTATTTTTTTTATGTGGTGCTGAGGATCAAACCCAGTGCCTTACACATGCTATGCACACTGAGCTAGGAGCCCAGCCCCTGTTATCTAACTGTATATATTTTATTTGTTTAAATAATTCATAATATACTTTAAGCTTCCTTTTATTTAGATTTCTGACGCTAGGGGCATATGTTCAGATAAACAGTTAGTAACCATTTAAAGGTAGGTGAGGTGGAAAGGGATTAGCATTTCCCTCTAAGTTGCTCTAGATACTAGGCCCAGTGCTATTATGGATGAACCTCACATTCTCTCCAAACAAAATCAGGCCCATGTTTGTATTCCTAGGCTCAGTCTCTCCTCCGGTGGCATGATGGTCATCAGTTCTGCAGCAAAAGTGGGCAGCCCACAAAGAAGAATGTTGCTGGCAGCAAGCGTGTGTGCCCTTCCAGTAAAATAATCTATTATCCACAGGTAAGTGTTGCTTAAGGGGCAGTAGTCCAAGAAGGCTATGCACTACTCTGTCCTGGGGAAGGAAGCTTGCGGAATCAAAACGCTTCCTAATTATTCATTCCTTCTGCCCAAGTAGCAGTCTCCAAAGGGCCAGTGTCTAATTTCTATTATCCTTTCCTAGATGGCTCCTGTGGTGATCACTCTCGTGTCCGATGGGACCCGATGCCTGCTTGCCCGCCAGAGCTCCTTTCCCAAGGGACTATATTCTGCATTGGCAGGTTTTTGTGATATAGGTAAGTGTGTGGGGCATATAGGTAAGGTGACGGTGGGGGATAGAAAACCTTATCAATAGTAGGCATTTTTCTGTCTTGTTGCTTGCTGTTCTTGAACTCTCAAGCACACTGTTTCCTTTCGTGTCAAGAGAACTGCCTTCTGGAACTATGAATTCCCAATACTGTACTGGGCAAAATTTCAAACATATAGCAGTTAGAGAATTACATAGTGAATACCCATACAATTACCACCTAGATTCAATAACTTTTATGACACTGTTTATCACGTTACCTGTTCATCTATCCATTTATCTGTTCATCCATCAATTCATTTTATTTTTGATGTACAGATTGCAGACATGAGTATACTTTTCCCTAAACACTTCAGTATGCATAATACTAACTAGAATTTCCATATTTATTCACAGGGTTGTTGTTTGTTTTCTTTCTTAATCAATTGGAGTAAAACTTTAAAACAGTGAACAGTTGAATTCCATTAAAGTTGGGGGCCGCAGTAGCCTCTCCCACGGACACCCTTACTTTGCAGTGTAACGAAGCTAGCAGGTATAGCACTTCAATTCAACATCCAGCTGCAGGTTTGACTCCTGTTGTTGGAAAGACTCAGATTTAGGAGACTCCCAAGAATACTTATTGAGACTTTAGAGCCAGTTTTGTACTCCTTTCACAAAGGAGCTATCATGATACAGATATATGATGCCACCTTCTGGCTCCAGAACTGTCCTGAATTAATCTGAATGCTTGCAGGTGAAAGTGTGGAAGAGGCCGTCCAGAGGGAAGTTGCAGAGGAGGTGGGATTGGAGGTGGAAGGATTGCAGTATTCTGCATCCCAGCACTGGCCCTTTCCTAACAGCTCGCTCATGATTGCTTGTCATGCAACTGTGAAACCAGGGCAGACAGAGGTAAGTTTTTATGTTTCCTTTATTCTGGGACATTTCCTTTGCTTCATCCAGTCTGCTGGTCAGCAAGTATTTAGTGAGCACCTATCTAGTCCAACATGTGTGGATTATACGGTGATATGTAAGTTGATTCATACCCCCATTTGTATTCTAATAAAGGAAACAATCACAATTCTCCCTTGTACGTATCTTGATTGTAAGACATTTTTAAAAATTTTAACTACTTTACTGAGGTGCAAATAATACACAAAAAGCTATAGATATTTAATGTATGCAACTTGATGGGTATTTAGATACGTATACCCCTGAAACCATCAATAATTGATCTTTACCAATATCATAAACTTATCCATCCCTTCCAAAAGTTTCTTCACATCCTCTTTGTTAGTTTTTTTTCTCTTTTGTGGGAACATCATTGAACAAAAGATCTATCCTTTTACCATATTTTAATATATTCAACACAGTATTGTTAATTATAGGCCCTATGTCGTAAGGTCTCCAGAACTTACTTTTTGTAAGTGAAACTTTATATTCTTTGACCAACACTTCCCTATTTTCCTTTCCCTCCAGCCATTCCACTCTGTGCTTTTACGTATTTGACTCTTTTATGTATTTGACTCCGCCTGTGAGTTCATGTAGCACTTGATTTTCTATATCTGGCTTATTTTCACTTAGCATGCCCTCCAAGTCCATCACCTTGTAGCAAATTCAGGATTTCCTTTTTATTTATTTACTTTTTTAAAAAGGAAACTGGGACTGCAAACTGGTACAGCCACTCTAGAAAGCAATGTGGAGACTCCTTTAAAAATTAGGGCTAGAACCACCTTTTGACCCAGCTATCCCACTCTTGGGTATCTTCCCAAAAGAGCTAGTATTGGCATATTACAGAGATACATCTTCTTCAATGTTTATAGCAGCTCAATTTCCTAGAGCTAAATTATGCAACCAACCCAGATGCCCCTCACTTGATGAGTGGATTAAAAAACTTTGGTACATATATACAATGGAATACTACTCAGCTATTAGAGAAAACAATATTATGGCATTTACAGCCAAATGGCTGGAGATGGAAAAAATTATGCTAAGTGAAATATCCCAAACTCAGGATGCCTAGGATGCTGGGGGATGCAGGGAGGCAGGCAGGGAGGGGGGAAGGGAAAAGGAAGGACATCAAGGAGACCAGAGGGAGGTAGTATGGGGAAATCTAATCAGAGATTAGACTTCCATGAGAAGTCCAATTAACTTGGGGTTTAAGTAGGGGAAAACATAGAACCATGGGGAACCCAAGGGAGGAAACCATGGAATGGCACCAGCCTTGGCTTGTTCTGTCATTATACTTTTGTTCTTTTTTTTTTTTTTTTTAAGAGAGAGGGACAGAGAGAGAGAGACAGAGAAAGAGAGAAACAACTTTATTGAGTTTTTCACATGGCCTTAGTAGCTCTAACACTCAGTTGTGTACGTGGTGCTGGGGTTTGAATCCGGGTCCTTGTGCTTGCCAGGCAAACGCCGAAACCGCTGAGCCACCGCTCCAGCCCTATACTTTTGTTCTTGATTGTTTGATGATGAATCCCTCCTAATTGTAAGACCATGTTTAATGAACAAAAAAAAAAAGGCTCAGCAATATTCCATCATATATATTTGCCACATTTTACATTTTCTTTATTCATTCCTTGATGGACATTTGGGTTGTTTCCATATCCTGGATATGGTGAATAATGATGCAGTGAATGTAGGAGTACAGAAATTCCTTCAAGAGATGGAGATCAATTGATTTAGATATATACCCAGAAGTGGGATTGATGGATTACATGATAATTCTAGTTTTAATTTTTTGGATCTCCATATTGTTTTCTTTCTTTTTCTAAAAGAGAGAGAATCAATTTTTATTTATTTTGTCATCCAGGTTTTTGATTTTCCAACACTTAGTTGTGTATGTGATGGTGGGGATCGAACTCTGGTCCTTGCGCATGTCAGGCAAGTGCTGTATTGCTGAGCCACCATTCTAGCCCCTTCATATTTTTTTCTATAGTGACTGCACCAATTTATATTTCCCTCAGCAATGTGAAGAGTTCCCTTTTCCCCATCCTTGCTGATATTTGTTGTCCTTTGTTATTGCTGTTGTTGTTTGAAAATAGCCAGGGTAGGGGGTTGGAGCGGTGGCTTGGCGGCTACGGCACTTGTCTGGCATGTGCAAGTACACGGGTTCAAACCCTAGCATCCATGTACACAACTAAGTGTCAGAGCAACAAAAGCCATGTGAAAAACTCAATAAAATTGATTCTCTCTCTCTCTCTCTCTCTGTTCTCTCTTGAAAAAAAATTTAAAAAAAAAGAAAGAAAATAGCCAGTGTAGCTATTATCAGGTATGAGGTGATGGCTCACTATGGTTTTCATTTTCATTTCCCTGGTGATTAGTACTTGAAATTTTCATATATCTTCTGGTCATTTGTATTTCTTTCTTTTGAGAAATGCCTAATTAGGCACTTTGCCCATTTTTAATTGGGTTATTTCCTATTAAATTGTAAGAGTTCCTTACATATTTTGGATATTAGACAAATGGTCTGCAAATATTTCTTTCCATTCCATAGAGTGCCTTTTCGTTTTGTTGTTTCCTTTGCTGTGCAGAAGCTTTTATGTTTGATGGCATCTGGTCTATTTTTGCCTGGCTTTTGGTGTCTTATCTACAAACTCATTCCCCATTCCAGCGTCTAGAAGCTCATTCCCTATGATTTCTTTTAAGTGGTTTATGGTTTCAAGTTTTACAGTTAAGTCTTTTTTTTTTTTAAGAGAGAAGGATAGTGAGAGAGACAGACAGAGAATCAATTTTTATTGAGTTTTTTACATGGCTTTCGTTGCTGTTATACTTAGTTGTGTATGTGGGTGCTGGGGTTTGAACCGTGTACTTGTGCATGCTGGGCAGGAGCTATAACTGCCGAGCCACCACTCCAGCCCCTACAGTTAAGTCTTTAATCAATTTTGAGATTTTTTTGTATCTGTTGTAAGAATCCAATTTCTTTCTTTTGCAGTTGTTCCAACACCAGTGATGAGAGACAATTTATCTTTCAATTTTAGATTATAATATCTTTTTTTTTTTTTAAAACAACTTTATTTAGTTTTTTCACATGGCCTTCCGTTGCTCCAACACTTAGTTATGTACGTGGTGCTGGGGTTTGAACCCGGGTCCTTGTGCTTGCCAAGCAAGCACCATAACCGCTGAGCCACTGCTCCAGCCCCTAGATTATAATATCTTAAAAATAGGCATAAAATATATTTATCAAATTTAATGAGTGATTTTGGAATTGGTCTCATTGCTCAAGTTAGTCAGGATGCTGGGAATTAATGATATAATATTCTAGGAACGTCTGGTTGAAAGATACTTAGATGTCTTTTCTAACCTCATCTTACTTATTTCATCTGACAGAATTGTGGTCCTTGCTTGCCAAAGTCTGCCTATTATGTGCTATAGTTTTTATAGAATATTGATTCTGTTTTGACTTCCTGTAGACAAAGTTTGTATTTCTTTGCCATAAGCACAGAAGATACCATGATTTTGATTATCATTAACCCTTAATCTTTATAAAAAGAGTAACATTTATAAGTTTTTTTTTATTTGGAGTCATACAAAGTAAAACAATTATTCATAATTTGCTACTCAATGTTAATCACTCTTAATTTTTTAGTATTTGTACTTCTGGAGTTTTGTGTTGGGGGTAGGAGAATTGAACCCCAGGCCTCATGCATGCTAATCACATGCAGAACCACTGAGCTATACCCCATAGCCTTATATTTCCAGGACCTTTTAAAAAGTATCTTTTTAAAGACTATTTTTAAATGCATTTAAGTCTCATTTCTAGTTGTACTTCTCTTTTTCTGGGCCATAACCAGAACTGAGTTTCAGGTAACTTGTAGATCCCAGGTGTTACCTTCCAAGGTAATCATTTTCTTACTTTTGTCAATAGTGTTCTAAATTTTACAGTTCCAAACTTACATTGTTTTCTTCTTTGTTTCTTTATGTCTTTCAGATCCAGGTGAACTTGAGAGAACTAGAGGCAGCTGCCTGGTTCAGTCATGCTGAGGTGGCTGCAGCCCTGAAGAGAAAGGGTACCTATACTCAGGAACAGAATCAGAGTTTCCCACTCTCCATACCCCCCAAGTTTGCTATCGCCCACCAACTGATTAAGGAGTGGGTGGAAAAACATACCTGTTCTTCCATGCCTGATTAGCCCAGATCCAGCCTTCGAGATCCCTCCTAGGTATCACTGAAGAGCATATGGGAGATCCGTTATAAAGCTGAGATAACAAAAGGCCAGCTCTAGGACAACCTCAGGTGGACCCACAGCAAGACAGGTCTACCAGCAATGTTAATGTAAGAAATTCCTACTCATGGACAATCAAGAATGCCAGTGTAACCCGGGTATGGTGGTGCCTGTAGTCCCAGCTACTTGGGAAGCTAAGGTAGGATAATTGCTTGAGCTTAGGAATTTGGAGCTAGCCTGGGCAACACAGTGAGACCCCATCTCTTAAAAAAGAAAAAGCCAGTGTGATAAGAAAAACTGATGAGATGTCAACTACCAAAATCAGAGGAGAGAGGGAAGAATAGTGTGGATGTAGAGCACTCATTTTCTTCCAGGTCTTAGAAGCAAACATCTTGCTTGTGTTCACACTAACTGCCAAAATGTGCCTAGGTTAATTTTGGTGAAAACCTTTATCTTAGTATTGAAAATATATAACAAGTTTTGAGTCATATTGAGTTACTTCTTATGCCCCAGAGTTAGGAAAAATTGTTCAATGTAACATTTCTCAATTCATGTACAGGTACATTCTTGTATATGGTAATTAAACAAAACTTGTATTTAAGTCATCTGAAGGTATGAGGAAAGAGGGAGGGAGCTAAGATCTTCCTTGGAGTTCTCTGCAATAAATCAGAGGTACTGAGGTTCTGTTGAGGTAGTTGAATCCCGATGCGGCTCAAGAAGATTTAAGACTATTTTGTGTTCTCAGCTCTGTAGCTCACTCAGTTTGAGAGTCAGGGAAAAGACAGTCACAATGCTGCGTTTACTTTCCTAAGTGTCAAAGAGTCACTGGCATTCACACACCCAGAAAGTGCTGGTTAATTTTAATTAAGGGATCATTGAGGATAAGCAAAGGTCAAACCTAGACCATTTCCTAAGCTTTATGGGAAAAACTAAATTTAGAATTTCTTACCATTCATATAGGCCATTCTATACCCTATCATAAGGGAGGAGTATACTTGGGGGAAATAAAATAAATTTCTACATCTTTGCTCAGATATGACTTTTTTTTCTGTCCTATGAATTGAGGAAATTTTAAAACATGAGATTGGCCCAAAGAACTCCACCAGCAGACTTCTAGAGCTTATAAATGAATTTAGCAAAGTAGCAGGATACAAAATAAGCACCCATAAATCAATAACTTTCCTATATTCCAACAAGTGATTCAGCTGAGGAAGAAATCAGGGAAACCATCCCATTCACAACAACCTCTAAATAAATAAAATAAAATACTTGAATGGGTGTGGGCAGGAGTGATCTCTTTTTTTGGTGTTACAATAAAATGTTTGGTTTCCAAGTCTGTGGCACAACTGAAACTGGGTGTAGAAGAAATGCTATTCCAGGTCCAGTTGAAAAGAATAACTGGGGGAAGAGTCATTTCTTCAGATGATTTTAGGCACTAATTTATGATTTAAAATGCACAGTCGCAGAGATCCTTAAGACTATTCACATGTTAAAGTCCCATTGGACTAAGCAAAAGAGATTCTAGAATTGGAAAAGTTGGAGTATTGAATTTCCTTTGGATCTCATCTGGTTTTTGTTTTTCCAACACTTAGTTGTGTATTTGGTGCTGGGGTTCAAACCCTTGTCCTCATGCATGCCAGGCAAGCATTCTTCTTCTGAGCCACAGCTCCAGCCCCCTCCTTTTGATCTCAGAGGGTCATTGCTGTCTTCCCTGATAACAAACTACCACTGCTTTGGGGAATTCAAAGTGCCTTCATCTGCAGTCCTTAAGGGATAAAATGTGATGGGACTTTATTGTCCTGTTAGATTGGCAGCTTGCCTTTTACTGGGATGAACCCAGCCTGCAGAAAGGAAAGGGGCTCCAGAAAGAGGGCCTGAGATTTCTTCATATCTTGTCATCAGAAGAAAGCAGTTCAGGGTCCATGTGTACTATTGTCTGCCAATCATTTCCATCTCGTGGGTGTGTTTGGGAGCACATGTGCACACATCTGCAATCTGAAACTGATGGAAAAGATAGAGCGCAGGGTTCCTGGTTAGGAGTTTCTCAAACTTACCATGGAGTAACTGTTTGCTTTTTGATTAATGTGTTTTTATGGAAAAGAAAATTTGAGACTAATAGAATCTGCAACATTGAATTTTGTTTTCCCAGCACAAGTAGGAAAAGGGCTTTGCTATAGAAAAAAATATCAGAAAACAGTTTGAATGCAGGGTTGGGGTAGTGAAAAGGGCAGATTAATAAAAGAAATTGATACAGTGTTTTGGAATTAGTGTATGTGGCAATGAATTATGAAGGTGTTAAGGATAGATTCAGCTGAGTACATGATGAGCATAGCAAAAACAGGCAAAATGTTAAAACAAACATTTGTCACTAGCATGAGTCTGGCTTAGGGTCAGGTAACCATGGTAATAGAAACAAAAAAACAACAAATTCATTCCTTATTTTTGCCTGTTTTCTTTTCTCTATTCATCACTTAATCCTCAATGATGATAAAATTAATGTACCACAAATACATTACGGGAAAAATCTCTTAAAATCAAGTTGGAGCTGGAATGGCATTCTTAACCAGTGAAATATAACTTGGAAGCAAATTATAAGAATGTATTTACTTAAAACATTTTAAATTGTTAACATTACTTAAAATGTTGCCTTATGTAATAAAATATTTTCTTCTGATGCTTTTCCCCCCTTTTTTAAAGAGAGAGAGAGAGAAAGAGAATAATTTTTTATTTACTGTTTCCATGTGGCCTTCGTTGCTCCAACCTTGGTTGTGTACATGGTGCTGGGGTTCAAATCCACATCTTCGTGCATGCCAGGCAAGCGCTAAAACTGTGAGCCCCTCTTCTAATGCTTTCTTAAGTCCTAGTGCAACTTTCTGTCTTCCTCAGCTCATTTGAGCCATCACTGCTATGAAAATAAGAGGAAGGACTGGAGGGGGATATGACATAGTTTGTAATAGTAGGTTCCCAAGTAGGGACTCCACAACACCATTCTCCTAACTCCTCACTTGGTCACTGGAGAGGGGCCATTTGGAAAAGAGTAGTCCCTCTGTTGGACTACTGTGGGTTGAAAGTTTTTTTGGGAAAAAATTATTTCTGTAAACATCTACAGTACCTATTTTTTTCTTGTCATTATTGCCTAACAATACGCTGAATGACTGTTTACATAGCATATACATTGCACTAGGTGTTATAAGCAATGTAGAGACAATTTAAAGTACACAGAATGTGCGTAGGTTGTATGCAAACACTGTGCCACTTAATGTAAGTGCCTCAAGAATTACATGAGTTTTGATATGGAGTGGGAGTCCTGGAACCAATCCCCCAATGGATCCTAACGGACAATTGTGCTTTCATTGTTATTATTTTCACAGGGCAAGATGTCATAAGGTCGTCATTTTGCTACATATAATAAGGGGAAAACCAGAGACCTAGGTTACAAAAATATGGTCAGTATATGGAGTTATTTGTAGCTAAGACTTGATTCATTTTTGGAGGAATATGAGGAAAATCTTAAGAGATAAACACATTTCATCTTAGTAATAGATATATTAGTTATATTATCAAAACATTTCTTCTTAGTTAATATGTATATTAGTTATATTTATATCAAGCAGACCTCAATTCAAGCTAGTACTAATGTGTGAAACATCTCAAACAGGCAAATCCATTGAGACAGAAAGCAGATCAACCAGGAAGATGTAGGGAGTGACTATTAATGGGTATGGGGTTTTCTTTGTGGGTTGATGAAAATATTCTGGAATTAGGTAGTGGAAATGACTGCAAAATTTTGTAAATGTACTAAAAACTACTGAATTATAAACTTTAAAGAGGTAGATATAGTATGTGATTATGTCTCAATAAAGCTGATGCTAAAAAAAGTGAACAAGTCTTTATCCTGATTTAGAAGCAGACATGCAAACATTCACCTACTGTAAATTCAGATTTAAAAATTAGAAAGAAAAGTGTCTGGGTGTGGTGGCACATGCCTGTCATCCTGGGAACTCAGGAGGCTGAGGCAGGAGGATCACAAGTTCAAAGCCAGCCTTGGCAACTTAGCAAGACCCTGTCTCAAAATAAAAATTAAAAAGGGCTGGGGATGTGGCTCAGTGGTTAAATGCCTTTGTGTTCAATCCCTGATACCACCCCCCCAAAATTTGAAAAGTTAATGAGTTGAAATACATCATTTCAATCTAATTTCAGAATACTCTAATCCCCACAAAAAAGAAGCCCCACCTCCACTGGCTGTTACCCCTCCTCCTCCCAAGACTCTGGCAACCAATAATCCAATTTGTCTGTGTGGATTGATTATTCTGAACATCTCTTATAAATAAAATCATACAATGTGATCTTTTGTGGTAGGCTTCTCTTGGCATAATGTGGCAAGTAATTAATACCTCAAAACATTTTTTCTTTAATTACCTATCTAATGTCTCTGGGAAGTTTCTGATTTCTATAGTGATTGATCTTTCATTGGGTTTTAAACTATTAGGGAAAAATAAATAAGAGCTACCATTTCCCTGAAAATTGAAGCACAGCACAAATACCAAATACAACAACAATCTGCACTAAACTATCACTAATCTCTTTTCACTACGGAGTTGAGTTATTGTACAATCCTAAATGCATACAAAGCAACATGTGTTAGGCATATGATTTTTTCTTTTTCTTTTTCTTTTTTAAGAGAGAGGGACAGTGAGAGAGACAGAGAAAGAGCGAAACAACTTTATTTAGTTTTTCACATGGCTTTAGTTGCTCCAACACTTAGTTGTGTACATGGTGCTGGGGTTTGAACCCGGGTCCTCGTGCATGCCAGGCAAGCTCTGCAACCACTGAGCCACCACTCCTTCCCTTGCTTTGTTTCTTAAATAGACTATTAGTCTTAGACTGAAATCACTGTTCTCTTAAATATAATGCAATAAATGAAAAAAAAATAGATATCACATTTAAAAGAGGAGCTGATATACCAAATACCCAATTAATAATAGGAACAACAAAATACTAAGAGAAAAATTGGTCCTTAAGGGACTAGTCTGTGGCCTGTGCATGCAACATTTTTCATATTTGTAGACTGTTACCACATGCTTTATGGGAACAATTTGCAAAGAGCAAGCGTACTTGTGTCAAATACTCAGAGGTATCTGTTATTATAAATCCAAATTTTAAAAATATATCATTGTACTCCACAGACAAAGGAAGACTCAATTACCCATTCATTTCTGCAAGAAATTGATTTATAGCTTGACTTGAATATGGTTGCATTCAATTTCATCTAATTCATCAATTAGTATGGCACAAGGAGCATTTGCTTTGACTTCCCCTTAGAAAATAGGAAAGATTGAAATAAATTGAAAGAAATTAACACTTATTGAACAAAACCATACAAACATTAAAACCTGTAAAACTGTTTAAAAATTTGTAAGGAGGGCTGGAGAGGTGACTCAGTGGTAGAGCGCTTGCCTGGCATGTGTAATCCCCAGCATGGTATAAACAAATAAATAAAGGAAAAGCAAACCAGAAGGAAAAAAATTAACAACAAAAAGAATTAAAATAAATTAAAATTAAAAAATTGTAAGGAGAAAATATGCAAAAGGAGGTCTTTTTTTTAACTAGAAATAGGAGTGTCGTGGGTGTGTCTGTATGGGGGACTATATCAAACTGAATGATGGGAACAAAGACCTCACCTCTTTATCCTGAAGTATCTAGGACAAGAATGACTAATGCTTGAGAGGGCTTAGGGAAAGCAGTCTCTGCAGGAGGGAATTAGGTCTTGATTAACTCAAGTAGATAGAAGCAATGCTTTAGGGTAGTGTGGCCAAGAGAATAAACATTCTGGAAAGGCAGAGTCACTTCTGAAACATTTTCTAAGCCTTTCTATTTAGAGACAGACTTTTCATACATTTTTTATGTTCTTAGGCACACATTATCTGTAGAATCAGGCTTTTAAATGCTTTATATATTCTTTTAAAAAAATTAGTACTTTATGGCTGGAGCAGTGGGTTGATTGATGGTTACAGTGCTTGCCTGGAATGCGCAAGTACACAGGTTCAAACCCCAGCACCCACGTACACAACTAAGTGTCAGAGCAACAAATCCTGTTGTTACAGGATTTACAGATGAGCGTTTATTTAATCCAACAGAGGACATTTTAGAGTAACTTGTATAGGTTTTACAGATAAATTAAATTCTTAAAGTGATTTTATTAAAATTACCAGCAACTGTCCTTGGAAGTTACACATTTGGGATGCTAGAAGTGAGAGTTCTGGATCCTAGCCCTTGATGATTGTTAAAATGAATCTTCAGGAGCAAACTTGTGCTAGTAGAAATAAATAAATAAATAAACAAACAAACCTACAGTCTTCTAATAACTTAAGGTGTATATGGTTTTCAATGAAGATGACAGAGCATGTTACATGATATTCTTGCCTTTTTATTTGGTAATCTTAAGTTTTTCTTTTTTTGCTTTGGAAAAACAGTCATTGTTTAATTAACCAAATATGTTATAAGTCACATATACAACTCGATAAAGCTTTTAAATGCCTATGCAAGCACATACAGGTACATATGACTAAAAAGAGGAACATCGAAATATAATACAGTAAATCTCTTTATAACTTTAAAAATAGTATTAAATTGTAAA
>PVKS010032886.1:0-22182 GCA_004027875.1 Aplodontia rufa | reverse complement strand
GGTAAATGGATGGTTATGGAAGAGATCATGATGAGTAAAATCAGCTTAACCCAGAGATCTAAGGGTCGATTGTCTCCACTCATCTGTGGAGGTGGGGACTAGACCCTGGACAGTGAGAAAGATGGTCTAGTAACATGAGTTAAATCCAGATAAGATGTAATGCTTTATAATCTAATACCTTTTTTTAGAGTTATAAAGGTAAAGGGAAGGAAGGGATAAGGGAGGGTAATTGGGGGGGGCACTCCTGGGGATAATTGCAATATCCAGAATATTTACACATTTTATATACATTTTATATTATTTTGTTAAAATCTTGTAAGGTTGTTCAAAAGAAAAAATAAATAAATAAATAAATTAAAAAAAAAGAAAAAATAAATTAAAATATAAATAAACCGTCTTTAGAGAATTATTAATTACACATGCCCCATACCACCCGCCCTGCAAAAGATAAGAAGCTGATACCCAAAAGTTGCGTTGAGTTTCCTTGTTAACCTTTCCCCCATCCCTAGGTTTTGCTGAGGTAATTTGGTGCCTTTAATTTCAACCTTTTATTAGATTTTTTCTGTTGAAGAAAATATACTCTTTTTCAAAAATCCGAGTTCTCCCTATATAACCCCAGTCACTCCATTATTCTTCATTTAAATTTTACTGTAGTAGGCAAGATTCATTCTTCATCACTATTTCCATCTTTTAAAATTTTTTCTGTCTTGAGATCTCTGTTTTGAGTCTTTTCCTACTTGGCTAGAATTGTTTCTCAAACGTGATCTTCAGGTGGAGGCACATGGGTAATTTATTCTCCAATAACTTTCATTCCTCCTGTCAGGTGATATCTTGACAGTAGGTAGAAGTGATATTCAAATACTTAACCAGAAACTGGATAATAACAAAGGAGAATTCCTGGTGTGCCAGGTAGCAAATTTTTGTTGTTGAATCTTGTTGAATGTGTACCTAAGGAAGGGGAGGGAGAGATGATGAGGGGTGGCGATGCTCAGGGCTACAGTTATTCCTATCTGATGCAGAAGAATTTCAATATTCTAACAACAGACGTGCAAAGCCTGAAAGTACTGGCTATGACACTGTCGTGGGTATCATTTCTTTCCTATCAGGAAACTATATGTTATTTCACTGCAGTTTAGTTTTTAGCTCAACAGATGGAAAAGTCAATGTCAATCTAATTTCTTTTCCTCTGTAAATAATTCTTCACCTCTAAGATTTTTAGTGTATGTCTAGGTATATGTGGAATTTTTTTAATTCTATGTAAAACTTGGTGAATGGGAGCAATTTTCGTTCTCAAGAGTTTCTTTAGTTCAGAGACATTTTTCTCTATTGTTTTGATTTTTGTGTTTTTCCCATCTGTTCCTTTGCCCACCCTTTTTTGACTCTTCTTTTTTTAAATCAACCTATTTTGGGAGCAGCTTTAGGTTCACAGTAAAATTGAGCAGAAGACACAGTGATATCCTACTTAACCCATGCACAGCCTCCTTCACTTCCCCATTTTTCATCCCCCCACCAGAGCGGTACTTTGTTAGAATGGATGAATCTACAGTGACATATTATTATCACCCAGAGCCTGTAGTTTACATTAGGGTTCACTCTTGCTGTTGTGCATTCTATGCATTTGGACAAAAGTATAATGGCACATATCTATCACTATCATACCATACAGCATGGTTTTACTGCCCTAACCATCCTGTGTGCTTTGCCTACTCATCCCGCCCTCCCAGTGCTATTTTTTCACAGTTAAGGTCTTTGGGATTTGCCTTACAAATCTTTTAAATTTTTTTGTACCTTGTTTCTATCTCTTTGCATTTTTGTCCATACTTTAAGATTTTGCTTTAATTTGACCTTCCAGGAAATTAATTAGAATTTCAATAGTGAATATTTTTCTCTCAATTTATCCACACATTTTTAAATTTAAGAGATCACTTTTTTCTAGACAATATCTTGTATGCTGTAATTTTTGTTCATATTCTAATAATTCTACTCCATAGGATCTGATTGTACGACCTGTCCTACTTATTTCTCCGTGGGTGCTAGTCTTCACAAATGTAATGTTATATACCCTTGCCTGCTTTATTCACCCTGGGAACCCAGATCTTGTTCTTAAAAGTGCCTTCAGCAGCAGCCATCCCATGAGCTGTGAGAAGAAAAGCACCACGAGCAAGCCATCAATTCCTTGACTGGGGGTGAATCTCTCAATTACCAGTCTCTTCAGCTGTAGGGGTGGCGCTCTGCCAACCTTTGGAGTGGGAATGACCCAGTTTGCTCCATGCCCTCTGGGATCAGCAAAACCAGAAGATGCCCGCAAGAATACCCAAATAAGCTGTGGTTTCCCTTCCTCTAAGAGCCCATGAATCACACACTCTGACCCCTGCTCCACAGTTTTCTGCTGCAGGTCCCCAACATTTGGTAAGACCCAGAGGGCGAATAATTCCTTCTAAGACTTTCTATGTCCCTGAAAGAGCAGAACCCAAGAACTGCTCCTACCTTCCAGACCCCACCTGCCTGCTCCCCTCAGAGATGGTCCATTTAGAAGATGTTGTTGGTAGCTGGATAGAGGTTCAGGGTGTTATATTCAGTCTGATTCCCTGAACAAAAGTAAGAGATTATTTTCTTCATTAATTTTTGAAGATATATACACACACACACACACTTCACCAATATAATGGAATAAAAAGTCAAAATCCGCTGATAATGTATACCAATGTGACCATGGAGGTATGCTGCTCATATCTCCCTTCAAGAGATGCTGTTACAGGGAATGCAACTAGCTCAGCTTCCAGCTGTGGATGACTATCTTCCTCAGTTATGCCAATGCCACATGCTTCCTGGACAATCCCTAATGAAGGACTGGTCTGGGACACTGGTGTTTGTGGACAGCAAGGGATTCCTCTATGGACAATCTTTGCTCTAGAACTCCTCATTGGGCTGGCCAACACTTGCACTATAGGAAATATCTAAGGTTTTTTCCAACACGATCCTCTTTCCTTCCTCTTCTGCTTTCACAAGTCAGACTAGCACCACAGTCTGCTTCCTCTACCCCTTATCTTTCACAGGGGTTGACTTCAATAAATCACCTGCCCTTCTCTTAGGGTTGTCTTCCTGCAACATGTTGTCACCATCTGTGTTGTCAGCTTTTTTTGCTGGATGGGACCAAACATCTGACAAGAACAATTTAGAGGAGGAAACATTTGTTTGGGCTCAAGGTTTCAGAGGTCTCAGCTCACCATCAGCCAACTCCATTGCTCTAGGCCTGAAGTGAGGCAGTATATCATGGTGGGAGGGCACGAAAGAAGAAAGCAGCCTAACTCATGGCAACTGGGAAGCAGAGAAAGAGGGCTGGGGAGGGAGAGGTGAGGCAGGCACAAGATACAGTCCAGGTGCACAACCCAATGACTTACTTCCACGAGTCATGTCTTACCTGCCTACAGTTACCACTCAGTAGTCCATTCAGATTTTTAATGGATTGATCCACTGATGAGGTTACAGTTCATAATCTAATCATTTCATCTTTAAATATTCCTGCATTACCTAACACATGAGCTTTTCAGGGAATACCTCATATCCAAACCAATACCCCACCCAAGAGAATTTCTTACAAGCATCAAGAAACATGGCTGTGGTAGTCTATCTTTCATCACTTAGACAAAATACTCAAGACAATTAACTTGAAGAAAGGAAAGATTTATTTTGGCTTGCAATTTTAAAGGTTTCAGCCCATGTCTGTTGGTTCATTGCTTTCGAGCCTGTGTCTAGGCACCATGTTGTGATGGGGAGCTCATGGTTGAATAAGCTGCTCACCTCATCACATCCAGGAAGCAGAGGGGGGGGGGGAGAGAAGAAGAGGCACAAAATACCCTATACAAGCAGGCTTTAATGACCTAGGTTCCTCCCACTCGGTCCACCTTTTAAAGGTTTACCACCTCCCTCTAGCATCACAGTTGAGGACCAAGCTTTCAACATTTATCCAAACTATACCAACACCAAAGAATGTTTTTGACAATACTGTTCACAGAAGAAGAAAAAAAACTCCTGGAAGCCACACAACTAAGACCACAATAGTGGTAAAGATACCATGTTTCATTTATTTAATTGAAGACAAAAAAATCTTAAGAGCTGAAAGGGACCTTAGTTCAAAGGCTGTATACTGGTAGCCCTTGGGAACAAATGCTGTGCACAAGTGTTTGCTTTGCAGGCATACTGTTATTAAAAATTATATTGTGCATGACTCTAACCAGGCTTAATTATCTCTAATTTGCTATAGTTTGTCCTTTACACTATGTTACACTGGCCTAATTTACCTGTTTATCTTATACATTTGGACCCTGTGGATATTTGAATTCACATTCCAGACAAATATGGACGTTGAGGCCTAGAGGTGAAGTAACTTCACCCAAGTTCACACTTCCGTTGTCGAGACCTACATAGAATGAAAGACTGTCACTTGTGCAGACATTATTAAGCGTTCTCTATGGGGATGATATTACTCCAAAAGGAGCAAGAACTGTTTCAGGGGGAAGTGCAGGAATTTTGCTCATTTTATGTATAAAGCACAGAGAGTTCATAATTATATATAAAATATATCTGTGGCATTAAAATTTCATGGTGGAGGGCAATTAGGAAAAATATTTTTAACGGCTTCTTAGAGGGACAATAATATAAAAAGGTTGAGAAACATTGAACCATACATTCAATAAATATTTTTCAAGAGAGAGAGGGATAGTGAGAGAGAGCGAATCAATTTTATTTAGTTTTTCATGTAGCTTGTGCTGCTCCAACACTTTGTTGTGTACGTGGTGCTGGGGTTCAAATGCACATCCTCATGCTTACAGGCAAGCGCCATAACTGTTGTGCCACCGCTCCAGTCCCTCAATAAATGTTTATATATTTTTTTTCTTTGTGCTGAGACTATAGATAAAGCACTGCATAAAGCAAAACTGTTTCCTGTTCTCAGTTGAGAGAGAAACTCTAAACTCACATGCCTAGGTTTGGATCTTAGATCTGCCACTCACTGGCTCTATGACATTAAGAAAATGCTTTAATTTTTGCATTTCTTGGTTCTTTTATGGTACAATGGTTGTTGGATATTAATAGTATCTTTATATAAATTTGTGAGAGAATTAAATGAATGCAAAGTACTTACCACAATGCCTGATATATTGCAAATGATCAGTGCACATTAGCTACTAAGTAATAAATGAATATATAACTTCAAATTACTACAGCTGCACTAGTAATTCAATTTGTCACTTCTCATTTTCATGCTAACCCTGAAAATGGATTTGGAACTTTTGAACTTTTTCCTTTTTTAAGTTGGCAGTCACCTCTACCAATAGAGGAAGAGGAGGAGGAATCGCAGGAGAGGGTTTTCTTTCCTGGCTCTGATATTATCTCTCCTTGTCACCTGCCCTTGAACAGCTTTTCCAGGATCTGTTCCTGCAGCACACACGTGGCTTCCCCAGCTCTCAGCTCCTACAGAACAGGCAGCTTCCCTAGTCTCTGGTGTGTACCCAACAGCATTTGGAAGAAAACAGCTGCCCTCACCCCTACTCTGAAGTGGTTTTGTAACTGAATGCCTTCAATGAGACACCTCTCCATGAACAGCTTTTCTCAGCACCTTTGGAGAAGAGTTTCTAGCAGGTTGCAGACAACAGGTTTCCAGTAAGTTCCACTGGCATGCCATCACAGCAATGTCTCTACCATTCAGTGAGCCAGGGTCCTTCCTTCTCCAACAATGTCTGAACGTTAAGGTATGGGAGCTCTTCCTTGTACACTCTGTCAACTCTAGAGCAGTTTAGTGACTGATCCTTATACCTGCTATTCATATATTCTTTAGAATTCTCTTTATGCGTTACTAGGCAATCCCATGTTGTAGCAATATTTTTTTAAGAGGGACAATGAGAGAGAGAGAGAGAATCAATTTTATTTAATTTTTCATGTGACTTTCATTGCTCCGACACTTCATTGTGTACGTGGTGCTGGGGTTCGAACTCAGGTTCTTGCACATGCCAGGCAAGCGCTGTAACCGCTGAGCCACTGCTCCAGCCCCTGTAGCAATATTTTAAAATTAAACATTCCTTATTCAAATTACGGTGTGGTTTCTTTCTCCCAACAGGACTTAGACTGATACAGGTGTCCTGAGACCAAAGAATTTGAGAACCATTGTTTTAGAATACTAGTTCCATAGTATGTTAATAGCAATTACCTTTTCAAATAATTTTAGGACACTCTGGGTTAAATGAAATGAAATAGGATTCTCTACTACAGGACATACCAGATATAAAATAGATTGTAAATATATTATGGTGTGTAGCATTTCCCAATCTTATTTTACCATGGTAGGAGTGGCAGGAGTGGTGTATGTGTATGTGTGTGTGTATGTGTATGTTAGTAGATCACTTTATGGGATGATATACTTAGGATCACTCTATAGGAAATACTGAGTTAGTAGTTATACCTAGTAATTTTGGAATCACTTATTTTGCTGTTTCTTGAAAGTAGCTCACACTTCTTTAAATCCACTTTTTGTTCCTTTGTACAATACTTAATTGTTCATTCTCTAATTTACAGCTCTCCAGTCAGTTTCTCATCTTTGTTTCGGCCTGACCCATGGAAAGTTTTTCTTTCTTCTCTTTTCTTTCTCAATCCTAGGACATGTTTCCAGATGTTCACCTTGGGAACCAGTCCACAGCAGCTTCCAGGGAAATGGAGTGTGAGTGAGATTTTTGTAGGTTAAGCCTTAGGCAAAGACAAACACTATAACACACTGTTTAAGTGGACTAGGGAGAGCAGTAATAGCCTTAGCCTAACTATTGGGAATTGGCTTGCATCATTGGGCTTCATATGTAGATTAATGTGTTGTGTTTTCCTTCAAAGCAATATGGACCATTTTAAGTTTCTCTCTGCAGAAATCTCAAAACAATATCTTTTTCAGCTTTGTTAGAAACTTAGAAACTGAGAAAGACAACGTATAAAAAAAGCAGCCAATTTATGACTGGGATAACTTCCAAATGGTTATACCTTCGAAAACATGAGATACATAGGAAAAGAGCATTTGCCGATGATGAAGAATTGACTTATTATAGGACCGTGAAGCCCATGGGAAAGTGTCAAAACTTTCATTCAGTCTTTAGATTAGGTAGTCCTCATCTCCTTTTTTTTTTTAATTGACACAACAAAGTCTTATGTAATGAATCGTTGCTACATATTCATACATGCATATATAAAGACAAAGTAGCTTAAAGCCAATCCTCATCCAGGATCTCTCTCCCTTCACCCAATCTCCGATCTCATGTCACCTCCATAATTCCCCCATGTTACAGGTATAAATAACCATTTATAAGCATTTTAATTATTGAACTTTCAAGAATTAAATTCTTGCCTGAGTATATTTTGACTTTTCATAGGAGTCAAGAGTACTCTACAGTTTTGATAATCCTCCTTTTTCCTCCCTCTCCTCCCTCTCTAATCCTGGTCTTGTCCTTCTGCACTAAATTTGGCACCTGCCATGTGCCAAAGGTCCTGCACTAGTGTCATGGGCGCCACAAGTGTGAACACAACAGAGTGGTCTTTCAGAGTTTAAGTAGATTAGAAATCAGATACAAATATAACATATATGTATTTGTAGCTTAAAGTAATATAGGAGACAGGAGGAGAGGTGAGAAGGGGACACAGAAAAGGGAAATGAAGGACAAGAACAGGAAATGGAGTGAGGAATTTACTTCCACCTAGAATTCAGGAAGTATTAAAAAGCTGCTCTGAACCTGGAGCCTCGTTAGCTGTTTCTCACACAAGTTCTCCCTGGTTCTTTTCATCTCTGCTGGTAAGCACTTTCACATGGAAAGAAGTTTCACTTCCTTTCACTGTGGGCTGTTAGTGAATGTGCCCATATGGGGAGATGGCACTTCTGGAAGAGGCTGTCCCATCACCAACTCCATTACACTGTGATTTTTTTTTCCCAGTCTGGCAGGTGTGGTAACTACTTATCTAGGAGGGCCCCATAGCACACCAACAAAAGCTGTTGCGATGGACCCATTTAGTGGGGAAGGAATTTCATTCCTTGTAGCAGAAGATCATACCACGGGCTCAGGTAAAACGTACCTGGGGAGATTTTACATAGATTGCAAAGTTCCACTACTAATTCAGAATCTCTAAAGGTGTGTTCATGAAGGGAAATATTACAATTTTTTCACATTTGTTTATCGGTCTTTCTCTGTTTGTCCCTCTTCTCTCTCTCTCTCTATATATATATACATATATTTATACATATATATACATATATTTATATGTATACATACATATACACACATAAAATTATTTTTTCTGAAACATTTGAGAGTAAATTGAAAACATGGTACTGTTTTACTCCTAAATACTTCAGTGTATATTTTCCCCAAACAAGAATCTTCTCTTAATGTTATCATAATATAATTATTAAAATTAGAAAATAAACAATGATACAGTATCATATTCAACAAATTGCTCCTTTCTGATACCTTGGGTGTTTTATGTCACACATGGTATTATTGAGCAGTCTTTTTGCTTTTCATTCAGTAAAAATATTGAATATCATTTTATCTTAATTAATATAGATCTGTCACTATGTTTATTCTTATCTAATATTAAACCATGAATTCACCACCAAAAATGCGTGTCAGAATTCTGGTATGCTCCTATGATTAGGAATCAGACCTCACACGATCCCAGGTGCTAGTCCTGTACCAGAACCTCAGAAAAATGCACAATCCCTGGAAGAGGGCACCAAGCAGCTGTCAGTCTCAGCAATCTAGAGACATCATGCATTTTTTCCACCCCAAAATTGTATTAAGAAATAAAGTCAAGGGGCTGGAGCGGTGGCTCGGTGGTTTCTGTGCTTGCCTAGTAGGCACAGGGGCCCAGGTTCAAACCCCAGCACCACGTACACAGCTAAGTGTTGGAGCAGCTAAGGCCATGTGAAAAACTAAATAAAGTTGTTTCTCTCTTAAAAAAAAAATAAAGAAAGTCCAGTTGAGAGACTAATGCAGTAAATGCCGTTATCCCCATAATCTAGATTCTACCATTAACATTTTACTTTTCCGCTTACATATATGTGTCCATCTTTTCATTCCTCTATGTATTGACTTGTCTTATTTTGACACATTGAAAAATAAATTTTAGATGTTAGTACATTTCCCTCTACTTCTGTATATAGATCTATATTAAAGCTCATTTGTTTTTATTCCACCTGGGGTCAAATTGTATTAATCTATGCACAAATTTCAGGTATGGATTTTTTGCCCACAGGTTGCATAAACTTGTGTGATCTAAACTGCTTTCAAGATATAGAACATTACCACAATCCCAGAAAGTTCCCTTATACTCCTTCCCAATCAATCCTCTCTCCTACTTCCCAGAGGCAAACACCAATCTGGTTTTCTTCTGCCACAGTAGTTTTACCTGTTGTAAAATTTCATGTGAATGGAGTTGTATGTAATGTACTCTTCGTGCTTCTTTTCCCAGCATGATATTTTGAGATTTTTGCTGTTCTTGTTGTTGCATGTACCAGTAGTTCATTCGTTTTTACCACCGGGCTGTTTTTCATTGTATAAATGTATTAGTTTGGTTTTCTATTTTTCTATCATAACATCATGCATTGTTGAGTCAGTAATCAGTGGTTTCAGACTGTGTTTGTGAAAGATATCACTGTCCTATGCTGAGATATATTTTGAACAAAGCAAATGCACCACAAATAATTACCTTCCTCTGGGATTCTGAGTTTTAGAATATTGATGGTGAATGTATGTGAAACAAACTTTAGAGACAATTGAAAGAATGCAGGAGACAGAATCAATAATGCTTTGATTTTGCTTGTTTTTAAAGGAAACCTCCCTCCCTTGTGTGGCCTCATCATTGCTGTAATTACATGTTATCATAATTAACTTTCTATATATTTTGCCTCTCCAATTAACTGGAAGCTCTTTGATGGCAGACACTGTCTCATGAGTATCCCTAGCATTGAACCAGACAGTGTAGGCACTTAGTAAATGTTTTATGAATGAATAGATGAATGAACTAGTGAATGAATGGAAAAAAAATTCATTGAATGTCTTCATTACTGAAGCTTTAGCCTGAATACTTCTCTACATAATTTAGGTAGTACTTTCTTATATCTGCTTACTTTTAGCTATGGAATATTTCAAATGTGTTTCAGTTGTTATGTGCTTTGATTTCTAACTAGACTCTCAAAACTTGAAGCTGGGGGTAAGTATTTGTCTTCTATATCCTTCAACAAAGTAGTGGAGTGAACTACTGAACAACAAAGTTGATGGTAGAATCCAAAGTTCATACTTGGAACAATAGAATCCTGACTCCCAGCAGGTGTTAAGAGTCCCACCTCCTGGTTCTTCAAAAGGACCAGAGGCACCTGGATGATGGACAGTGTCTTTTGTACTTTGGGGAAGTAAATGGCACTCAATAAATACTCAGCAGAAGAAAATATGGAGGGAGGGGAGAAAAGAAGGAGGTGGGAGGAAGCAACGAACTGTAACTTGGAGTTGTAAAAAAATTTTGCCAAAACTTACATCAGAACATACACTTCTTTTCCAGGCCAGCTTTGTTTCCATTAGATTGTCTGTATTTTTAACATTACTAATGTTGTCAAAAATGGCATCTCTTTTCCTGTTACTGATGGCAATTTAATCATGAAAGCAGTTGCTTTGCTTCACTGCAGCTGTTGCCTCCATGTACCTGAAATGCCAATGCTCCAGCTGTCTTGATTGAGAGGCCTAGTTTGCAAGAAAACAAGACAAAATACTTCGCTGCCTTAATTCTAGTGGGAATTTAATTTAATTAGCATCTGATTTACACAATGCACTTCTGACAGCTGTGTTTGTGGAGTCTCTGTGGAAGCAAGAAATTACCATCCATTGAAATCATCATCAAAGCTTATTTATCATCCTGCCGCATCTTTCAAGCCTTGAGCACTGGGGACTTCTGGGTGTTTATGACACGCTTCATGGAGGTTACAGTAAATAATACTCAAGTAAGGGCACCAGGGTGTGGAGTGTTTAGTGCAGGCTTGTTCCAGAGCCTTAATAGGATGAATCTGGAAATGAGGCTTTGGAGGCTTGATCAAAGGGCAGGTGTCTTTTAATGTTGGGTTTTAAGGAACATGAAGGATCTCAAATGAGAGAATGCTTAGTACCTGGGCAAACACATTTTATATTATTTTGTTTAAAATTTGTATGGTTGTTCAAAAATAAAAATTAAAATTAAAAAAAAAAGGTACACTCAGCAGTGGCATGTGAGGCTTGTGCAGTCATTCTGTTGGTGGTGGCTCAGGGAGGATATAGCAATCTGGAATGGACTCTCACACCGGTCTTTAAGGACCTGAATCTGGATTGGGACAAACAAGAAATTGGTTATAGAGTCTTAACCATCTTTATATTCCCCAACACCTGGCACATGATAAATAGTTGTTGAATGAATGAATGATGTCACAAAACTGAGACCTTGCTCAGTAGGCCACAAACTTGTGTTAGGCATTTACTAAAACAGGCTTACAATTGTAAACGTGTTGCAATTCAGAAGTATCCCTTGAGAGCTGAGAGCCATTTCTAAGAATGTAATCATCAAAAGAATGAGACCATTGTCTCCAAGACTCAATGGGAGAACAGAGTCCTAACTTTGATCACCGTCAGCTAACAAACAAAGCTGTTCTCGGACATGCTAACCAGCCCTTGTACTTTGTACTTCTCTAACTCTGCTAAGCACCAGTACTTCCTCTCCCTCTAAAACACCCAATCAAAATGGAGCTGAGCTCTTTCTCATACTTCTAGGCATTTTAAAATAATTTCCTCATTTTTTTTTATGAGAGGGAGAGAGTGAGAGAGAGAAAGAATCCATTTTGTTTTTTCATTTAGCCTTTGTTTCTCAGACACTTACTTGTATATGTGGTGCTGCATTTTGAACCTGGGTCCTTGCGCATGCCAGGCAAGTACTCTAACCACTGAGCAACTGCTCTAACCCTAGTTTCCTCATTTCTAACTGCTATGTAAGATATTTTATAGAACATGTCCTGGGAGGCACCTTAAAGTTTGACCTAATGATGGCCTTGAGCTGGACAGAACTAAAAGTTTCACACCAACAATACCGTAGATTCAGGAGCTATATGGCATAAAATCAAGAGCAGTGGTTGCCAAACATAAAATGACAACATAGGACTGAAATAGTAAAAATCTTGAAAATCACAAATTAATACCTGAGATATTATTGAACCCATCAACCCATCAGCTTCTGAAATCTATTATAAACCCTTTTTCAAGGCTGATCATGGAGACAGATTTGAGCAAACCTTCTGTCTCTCATTGGTCAACCTTTAATAAAGCTCTTTTTGCAAAGACCAGTGGCATGGAATTGGCTTCTTTGCATGTTGGGCAATGCGCCCTTGCCAGGTATTAATCAGATATGATTAACCTGGCTGCCCAGTGTTCAAAACTAGTCCAGTCATTCACTATTTTTCTCCCCCATCCCACCCAATCCCTGGGTTCAATAAATCCATTATCTCAAGAATTATTAGTGTGACTATAAACCATTATAATACTGGCAGGAGGTATACTAGTTGAGAAGGGTAGTAACCAAATACAGAGAAGGGAAAAACACATGACTAAGTCTGCAACGGAAGGTTTCAAAGAGGTGGCATTGGAGCTGGACCTTGAACACTACAAATGCATTACTGGAGACAAATGTTTTAATAAGAGATAAGAGGTAGGGATCTCAAGGAGAGAAAATTATGTGGGCAGAGATGAAAAGGTATGAAAGTAGATTTAAAAAAAAAAGAGCAAGGAGCTTGGCTTATAGAGAGAGGAAAGATAAGTTAGGCATAGAACATAAATGACTTTGAAGAATTTAAAATTTTATTATGTAACCATGTGAGATCCTTGAAAATTTTTGAGATGGGGAGTGACCTGATTAGATTCACAGTTAGGAATTAAACCCTCAGGCATGAAGGTAAAAAATAGAAAAGCAGGGAGAGGGAGACTTTCATGTTCTCCCTACTTAGAGACATTTTTAGTGTTTCCACCAGTAAAATCAACAATCAAGAAATAGGTCTAACTGGGTGCAATAGCACATGACTGCAAAGCTACTGGGGAGGCTGGGTGAGACAGGAGGATTTCAAGTTCAAGGTCAGTTTGGGCAACCTGTTTCAAAATGAAAAATAAAAAGGGCTGGGGATGTAGCTCAGTGGTAGAACACCCCTGGCTTCAATCCCCTGTACCAAAATAAATAAATAAAGGGGGAGGGAGAGAGAAATAGATTGAGCAGTAAAATCTGGAAGTAGGATTACTGACATAGAAATGAAATTCCCAGATACCATAAAGAATGAATTGTCAGGATTTAGCAATGGATAGATTAATAACTGAAATTTGAGCTTGCTCCTAAAGTACTGAAGTTTCTAGCTTGCCTTGCAGTAGGAATGGTGACTCCATTACAAAGAGAAATGTCTAAGGAGATGCTGGTAAATATAAAAGATGTTTCCTGCTTTAGGATGTTGTTCATTCACCTAATAAATGTACATTTCCTTGGCAACCTTCAAAGAAAGTTCTTATGGAATATTAGAATTGAGTCACTTTACAGATTACCTGGTTTTTGGCTTTTTCTAGCAAGTTTCTCAGACTGCTGCTTCTCCAAACGCTCCATGAACAAGGGATTTAGTAGCCAAATATTCTGGAAAGCACTGTAGATTATACTTGCCTCTTTTATCTGAACAATATAGATTAGTATTTATGTACACGAAAAAAAATTTTTCTCATTTCATTTAAACTCCTCCAAAAAATTAAGTTTCTCATATTCTCTTTTTTATTTAAAACGTATTATTCAGAAGAATATTTTGGGTAAAGAACACACTTTGAGTTTAGCACAAACTCCTCATTTTATGATCAGAAGACTGAGATTAGAGGTGTTAAATGACCTTGCAGTCGTAAACCTTTTTAGTGGCAGAGTCAGGCCTAGAATCTAATTTTCAGGACTCCTCTCACTTCTAGGTTTCTAATTATACAAGATGGCTTATGTGTCTTTCTATAACCAAAGAGTTTAAGACTGCATTTGTCCTATCTTGCTCTGTTCCCTCATTTCCATCTCAGGCAGAGAGCTCTTTCACATGCCTGAGTTTGGTATAGAGTTTAACCTCTCTTTCTGCTATCTTTTCAAACCTGTCTATCAGAAAGATAAAATTTGTTGCTGAGTTGAGGACCAGATGAGAGAATACCTCTCCAATTCACTCTGACCCAGAATAGAGTTCCTAATCAACCCTGCTGAGAGCCCATGTCTCTTCAAAATAAATAATATCCTTCGTTCATCTTATGGATCTCGTTGCTCACCGTGTAGTTCCTCTCTCTGTGTGTACTGTCTCCTTCCTTCCTGTGGAGTCTGATCCCAGCAGCTAAGCTCCTTTGCCTTGGTGCTGCTCTCTGACCCCAGTTAATGAGGTCATGTTCCTGAGAAGCTCCCTCAGTGTAGCTGCCCTTGGTGTGAAAGGGTATATCTAACAAAATCCTGCTTTCCTCAGGGCAGTGATTTGGTATGTAGGACATGTCTGGTAGATAGTGGCTAAACTGAACCTTCTATAGCTATTTATAAATGTTGGGGAGTGTTGAATATGACCTATTTCACTTCCCATAAAAATCATACCTCTAGTGAAAATTAAAGCAGAGTCATGCATAATAATAATCTCTAGCATATGTACTCACTGTACATTTTATAGCTTCTAAGTATTATCCATGGAGGTAGAAACTAAAGGAGATGATGTAGCACTGATGGTGCCACTGGAATAGAGCTTTGAATCTGCGGCTGTACCACCCTGAACAAGCCCAAACTCACCTGGAATAGAGCTTTGACTAGTTTGTTCACTTACACCACAACTCATTCGCACCCTTTGTAAGGAGGCCTGCTTTTATTTTTCTTCTTCAGGACAAGCCTGATATTTGACCTGTATATATCCATCCTGCTAAGAAAATGGAATTAAAATCTAGGTTCCCAGGCTCTTGAATACTCCATGCATTTCCTTTAAACTCCAAGACATGTTCCCTTCCCAGATTCCAAGCATTCACTTTCAGGCTCTGGTGGGAACTACTGAGCCTGTCTTACATCTACTCATTGTCCCACAGCCAGCTGGATGGGAGACTTTAAATTCTCAGCTATGCCGTTTACGCGATTGCAATTAATCTGAGAGCAGAGTGAACGCAGACCCAGGTATTTCTTCGTAAATATTAGGATGCTGGACGTCATTTGGTGAGCCATGGGGAGCCAAGATAAAAGGGTTTTGCGTAAGATTAGAAGAGTTTAAACGTGTTTAAATCAGAACTGTATGAAACAACATGAAGCAGAGAAAAGAGTGGTTCTGCACATTGCATAATCGTAATGCTGGCCAACTGGCCCGTATAGTGGCCACTAAATATGGTAGTGGTAACTTCCTAAATGCACGTTGGATACCAGCTGTATCCATCACAGTTTTCCAGAGAAACAGAATCAAAAAGATTTATTTCAGGGAATTGGCTCACATACTTGCTGGGGCTGATAGGTCTAAAGTCTGTAGGGTGGGCCCGTAGGCTGGGAACTCAAGCAAAATCTGATGCTGTAGTTTTGAAGCAGAATTTATGTAAAGTTAACTGATTGTGGATGTTAACCACAGCTACAAAATGCCTCCACAGGAACATCTAGATTAATGTTTCATGAAATAATTGGGTACTAGGGCCTTGTTTGGTTGGCACATAAAACTAACCATCACCTCAGTCAATGAGGAAAAAAATGGATAAATCAGTTGCCTAAAATTAACATTAATAATTTTATAGATAAAGTTTCAAGAACTATGTCATACAATTTGAAGATAAAGTGGTCTTCTCACCATAAACACATTTTTGGGATCCATCCTGCCTTTGGGGGCCATCTTGCTCTGTCACTGAAACATATTTTTCCTTTAAGACCATCAAAGACCATCATGAAATACTTGTCTTAGGACAAATTTTCCTCAGAAATTCACCCAGTTATGATGAGAATTTTGTTTGTACCACTTTCCCCTGATTTATTTAGCTGGTCAGCCTGAGGTTAGCCTTGAAGGAGACAAATAAAATAAATGTTCTAGAAAAATAATATCTACTTACTTTAGAGTAATTTGCTGGGTGTCCTTCATGTTACTTTACCCAGTAAAAATGCTTTCCACCCAAATTAAATAAAGATTGATAGAACCATTTGCCATTCTTCTCCTGTTCCCAACTTAAATGAAAAATCACAAGGAAGATTTTCCCTAAGAAGCTCTCACTACTATTCCCTTTTAAAGGTGTTTGGCTTCATTTTTCTGTAGGTATAGGAAATAATTATATCTTAAAATTGGAGGTGGTGCAATTTGGCAGAGGATGGAAACTTTCACAGGGATAATTGATGGGCATCATCACCAACGAGCCTATGAAGATGAAAAAGACCCAAACACTTCTTGGCAGGACTGCACATTCAGGGAAAAACATTTGAATGATTTATGTATGGAGATAAAGTGTGGATGCTTGTGTGCATTTGCCAAAGAGCTTCTCTGATCACTTCAAACTTCCTGAATTTCCACTCTGAAGGTTAAGTTTTGTGTGACTTCATCATTAGACAGAAAAAAAATTACATTCATTTACCTACATGATACACAATGATAATAACTTAAAATATCAAGAATCAGAAAACGATTTAAATGTAGATGATTAATTCAAAAGACTACATAATTTGTTTAACTGGGGATATTCTTAGTTTGTCAATAGTCTGGGGTTTATATGTTGCTGAAAGAAGTTCTTTTCCCTTTTTCAAAAATGCTGTTGAATCTTAGAAGCTACCAGGTAGAACTGGGTGATACATTTTCTCCACATATTGTTCAGCCTCCACAAATTTCTAAGGGGAAGCTGTGTCTTCTGGGAGAAAAAAGGACTAGGATTCCAACTCCTCCTCCAAGGTTCAAATATATAAAACTGAGTTAGGATTGGACTGGGATGACAATGACCAAAGGCTAGGTGGCATGAAAGGATAAAAAATGCCCAAGAGGGGGCTGGAGTGGTAGCTCAGTGGTTTCGGCACTTGCCTGGCAAACACAAGGACCCGGGTTCAAACCCCAGCACCACTTACACAGCTAAGTGTTGGTGCAACGAAGGCCATGTGAAACACTAAATAAAGTGGTTTCTCTCTTTCTCTGTTTCTCTCACTGTCCCTCTCTCTTTAAAAACAAAAAATGCCCAAGAGGAAGCCTACTATAAAAGAAGGGGAGACTGGACTAGTGATAAGTACTATACCAGTGTTTAGATTTTGGGTACAGAGTGTTGGTTCTCGTGAGAGAGCATGACTAACAGTAGAACGCCTTACTACTGAACCAACTTAACATTATGATTGTACTTTAGGGAAAATGGTTATGCATGTATGACTAAGTATTATATCACTAAAAGGTTGCACTTTCTGGGAGACTGTTCTGGTCAGTTTTTTCATTTCTGTTGCCAAAACACCTGACAAGAATAATTTTAAAGGAACAAAAGTTTATATGGGGCTCACAATTTCAGAGGTCTCATTCCATAGATGGCCTCCTCCATTTCCCTGGGCCTGAGTTGAGACAGAGCATCATGGCAGAAAAGCACAGCAGAGGAAAGCGGCTCAGGACAGGACAAAAGGAAACAAATAGAGCTCTGCTTACCAGGGACAAAATATAAACCCCAAAGGGATGCCCCTAGTGACCTACCTCCTCCAACTGCACCTTACCTGCCTACAGTTACCCCATGGTTAATCCATATCAGTGGATTAATCCAATGATAAGGTTGAAACTGTCATGATCTAATCATTTCATCTCCGAATGTGCATTGTATCACACATGACCTTTTGGGGGACATATCCAAACCATAACAAAGCCTACAATTTTTTTTTTTGCTTTGGGATGCTTATGATTGATAATCCAGAGAACTATTTTCCTAGTACATAGAAGCTAGCTTTGAGTGAATTGGAAGGAAATGAAACAGAATATTAAACTTAGGAAATACTTTATGTGGTATCTTTAGTAGTACAGAAATATTTAGGAATAAATACTGTATTCATTACCCATCCTCATGTGAAAAAAATACCCCCAAAATTTAGAAATTTAAAATAATAAACATTTATAATCTCACATTTTCTATAGTCAGGAATCCAGGAGTGGCTTCTCTGACAGGTTCTGGCTCAGGGTCTATTTTGAGGTTGCAGGCAAGCTTGTTGGCAGGAGCTGCAGACCTCTACAGGCTAGAAGGAGATGGTCTTCCAAGTACACTAATGCGGTTATTGGCGAGCCCCAGTTCCTTCCTGGCTGTTTGATACAAATTTAGTTTTTCACCACAGGGACCTCTCCATAGTCTTGGTGAGTTCAGGCTGCTATAATAAAATACCACAGACTGAGTGGTTTATAAACAACAGAAATTGATTTCTCACAGTTCTGGGCTCTGGAAATCTAGGATCAAGGAGTCAGCATGGTCAGGCTCTGGTGAAGGCCCTTTTCTGGAATGCAGACCAACTTCTCATTGTGTCTTCACATGTGGAAAGACCTCTTCTGATAAGGGAACTAATCTTATTCATAAGGGATCTGTCCTAATGACTGAATTACCTGCCAAGGGCCTACCTCACTTCCAAAACCATCACACTGAAAATAGGGTTTCAAAATATGAATTTGGGGAAAGGTGGACACATGCAGTCAACTGCACTACCTAGTGTCCTCACAACTGGCAGCTGGTTTTGCCCAGACTGAGTGAGAAAGAATAAGACAGAAACCTTAACAACATCAGAAGTGACATTCCATCACTTTATCCATACTTCTTTGGCCACACAGACTACCCTGGTTCAGTGTGGGAAGAGAAGACACAGGGTACAAATAGCAGGAGGTGAAGATCATTGGGAACCATCTGAGAGACTGATTACATAAAAACTGGATATCCTAATAATTTAGCTGTTGGAACTCTCAGTCAACAACAGGGCAGTAATTTTGTGTCTGTTTGGTTGATAGTACCTAAAATAGGAACTATCTTACAGTAGATACCCAATTAATGTTAAAGGCACTGTGATCTTACCTTGCCATCAAAGCTGGTAAGAAATAGAACATGGAGTTCTATTTGTCTTCATTATTATATTTATTACATTTTGTTTAAGATTCAGTTGATTTGCTTACAGTTGGTGACCACAGGAGAAAGAAATCTCCCTTCTTTTTAGAGGAAAAGAAAATCAAATTGCTACACAAAATTAACTCCTCAAAATATCACTAGAATCATCAAGTATATATTCAATAAGTAGACATTTTTTGAAAAAAGTGGAAAAGTAGAAAAATCACTAGAGCATATTATAAAGCAAAATAGCAGAAAATCAGGTACTGATTTTAACTGTCATCTGGCATCCGAGACTTACATAAACAAAGCTTACCTGTGAGATGTGGGAATATCCTAAAACTCTCAGATTTACTTCATCTTGAAACTGGATTAACAGAGCATATCAGATGAAGAACTAAGACTGGCTCCTTTGTGAGAAGAAACCATTTCTATTTACAGAACCAGGATTCTTATTCAATATTATATTAGCTAGGGGCTGGAGCAGTGGTTCAGCAGTATGGCACTTGCCTGGCATGCTCAAAGATGCGGATTCAAACCCTAGCACCACATATGCAACCAAGTATCAGAGCAACGAAAGCCATATGAGAAACTAAATAAAATTGATTCTCTCTTTCTCTCACTATCCCTCTCTCTTTAAAAAAAAAATATATATATATATATTATATTAGTTTCTCCAGTCAAATTGAACCAATAGAATAGATAGATATATGATAGATACATAGAGAGATAGATATAGATAGATTAGATAGATAATGAGAAATTAGGTCACATGATTAAGGAGGGCAAGAAGTTCCACAATCTGCTGTCTGAAAGCTGAAGATCCAGGAATGCTGGTGGTATAAATCAGTCTGAGCACAAAGGCCTGAGAATAAGGGAAGCCAAGTTTGAGGGCACAAGAAGAAATGAGGTATCCAAAAATTTCAAGCAGTGAGGCTGAAAAAAAAAAGGAGCAAATACTTCCTCCTTTTTTAGCCTTTTTTTTCTGTTTAAGCCTTTGATGGATAGATGATACCCACCCACAGTGGGGAAGGCAACCTATTTTACCAAGATCATAGATTCAAAGGTAGTCTCATTCAAAATACCCTCACAAACACACCCAGAAGTAGTGACTTGGGAACCCCAGGACTCAGCCAAGCTGACACATGGAACTAAGCATCACAAATGTTAATAATTATAATTGACATTATAATTGTAGTACCTAAATAGAGCCATGTAATTTTCCTCAATTTTTACGAAGGACAATAATGGAGTATCCATCTAGATCACTAATCATCTTTCCTGAGAACCATCCTCACCCAGTGTTATGGTTTTAGTATGAGGTGTCCCAACAAAAGCTCATGGATGAGACAATACAAGAAAGTTTAGAAGTGAAATGATTGGGTTATGAGACCTGAACCTAATCCATGCATTAATCCACTGATAGACGTTAACAGTAGGCAAGTAGGGTTTGATTGGAGGAGGTGGGTCACAGGGGCATATTTTGGGGGATATATATTTTGTATCTGGCTAGATGAGTCTCTCTCTCTCTGCTTCCCGATGTCAAGAAATGGAGCCAGCTGTCTATGGACTGAGACCTCTAAAATCATGAACCCCCAAATAAACTTTTCCTCATCTAATTGTTCTTGTCAGGTCTTTTGTTCATAGAAAAAAAAAACCTGACTAAAATACCCAGAAAGGGGCTGGAGCAGTGGCTTGGTAGTTTGGCAGCTACGGCACTTGCCTGGCATGAGCAAGTACACGGGTTCAAACCCCAGCACCCATGTACACAACTAAGCGTCAGAGCACCGAAAGCCATGTGAAAAAACTCAATAAAAATTGATTCTGTCTCTCTCTCACTGTACTTCTCTCCTTAAAACAAAAACAAAAACAACTCTATTGGAATATGCATACATACACTGTCTCTTATGGCAGAGGACTTCGAGCTTTTAACTTGTCATGTGATCCTTCTGGCTGGGGTGAGGGTGGACAGGGCTGAGCAATGCTCCCCTTTACTCCACAAACCGAAACATTATTCAGCAAGAAGGAGGAGGCAGGTGGTATCTCAATTCCTGACCTGAAATTATACTAGAAGGCTATAGTAACAAAAACAGCATGGTATTGGTATCAAAACAGAATGGAAGACCAATGGAATAGAATAGAGGATTCTGAAAAGAACCCTCATACCTTTAACTATCTGATATTTGATAAAGGTGGAAAAAGCATAGTGTGGAAGAAGGACAGCCTGTTCAACAAACAGTGTAGGACAAACTGGACAGCCATATGTAGACAACTGAAATTGGATCCTTACCTTTCACACTGCACAAAAATTAAATCAAAATGGTTCAAGGATCTAGATATTAAATCAGCAACTCTACATTTGCTTGAAAAAGAAGTAGGATCGACATTACATGACATAGGGGTCAGCACAGCCTGCCTTAACAGGAGTCCCATGGCTCAAGCAGTAAAGTCAAGAATAAATGCATGGGATGCAATTAACTAAAAAGCTTTTGCACAGCTAAAGATTTAGTCAAGAGTCTCAAGAGAGAACCTACAGAATGGGAGAAAATTTTTGCCTGCTACAGCTCAGACAGAGGACTAATATCCAGAATATACAAAGAACTCAAAAAACTAAATACCAAAATCACAAATAACCCAATTAATTAATGGGCTATGGAACTAAAAAGAAGCTTCTCAACAGAGGAACTCCAAAAAGCCCATAAACATGAGAAAATGCTCTACCATCACTAGCAATAAGAGAAATGAATATCAAAACTTCACTGAGATTCCACCTCACTCTGGTCAGAGTGGCAAAAATGAAGAATACAAACAATGATGGATGCTGGAGGGGCTGTGGGAAAAGAGGAACACTGTTACATTGCTGATGGAACTGCAAACTGGTACAGCCACTCTGGAAAGCAGTGTGGAGACTCCTCAAAAAATTAGGGCTGGAACCACCCTATGACCCAGCTATTTCACTCCTGGGTATTTTCCCAAAAGAGTTAGAATCAGCATATTATAGAGTTACGGCTTCATCAATGTTTACAGCAGCTCCATTTACTATAGCTAGACTATGGAACCAACCCAGATGCCC
>PVKS010032885.1:0-22176 GCA_004027875.1 Aplodontia rufa | reverse complement strand
CCCCCAAAGGCTGACCCCCAATGACCCTCCTCCTCCAAAGGCAGCCCCCAATAATGCTTCTTCCCCAAAGTAATGCCCCCAATGATCCTCCTCTTCCAAAGGCACCCCCCCAATGAGCCTCCTCCTCCAGCCACACCCTACAACCATACAGTTACCAATTAATCAGAACCCAATTATTTCACCTCAGCCTTCCTCCATTGACTCACATGAATTTCTGGGGGACACCTTTCATCCAAACCATAACAGGAGGTCATTATTCACAGTATTATCGGGAAGAAGGATTGCTAAGAAAATCGTGTTCAGACCTGAACTTCCAGAAAAATGTGCTCCAACCCGTGCTGCAAAACCCAGGTGCAGATGACAGCCCTGTTCCTGCTGCTGTTCTAGTGAGCATTTTGCAGAGGAAACCACCAGAACTTGACCTTAAAAATACCACCACCAAATGCTGGCTGCCTTAGGGCCCAACCTTGCAAGCAAAAGGGATTCCATGGTAGCTGACTTTCCCATCATACTTTAGGATGGGTGCATCTCATGGGTCGACAGGACTGTGGCCAGTGGCTGGAGGAAATGAATGATTTCCCTTTTACTTTTCTATGACAGATTTCAGAATGTTAGGGATCTTAAACATAATGTGAGAATTCAAAAGGTGATGAGTAAGCTAGAAAATATCTCAAAACTTCCACTTCTTAGTACATGGGGATTCTCAAAAAATAATCTGTCAGTGGAGGGAGGGTTTATAGGGTTTCCAGTATTAGCAAATAAAAGTGCATACTGCCCAGTTCAATTTGAAATTCAGACAAACAATGAGTAAGCTTTGCACTTGAAGTTACACTTTGTGCAATATTTGGGGTATGCTTATTCTGAAATGTTTTTGTTTACGTGTAATCAAATTTGATGGGTGTTTTACATTTTACCTGGCCACCCTAGAAAAAAAGTGAGGAAAGAACAAAAATGAAGAAGGAAGGAAGGGAAGGAGGAAGAGAAGAAAGAAAAAAATCAGATTAAGTTTATGCCATTAGGTTTTTGATTCATTTCAACCTAAATTTCCCAAGAAAACATCTGCCTATAATTTGACATTTCATGAGAAACTAGCCACTAGGCAGGAATAAGTTAGTCAGACTGCCTGGAATTTCTCACCATTATCTGGCAGATTGGCTTTTGACTAAGACATGGTATGCCCTGTAGCATGGTACAGGGAAGGAACGTACTGATCTTAGGGACAGTCATATTCTAGTCCCTGTGACCATTACACTTTGCAATATAAGCTAATAAAATAAATTCCCAATTTTGTGCTCTGTTCCTGAGGGTTTTAACGACTGTGATTCCACCCCTGAGGGTGCGACACTCTGCTTCTCATGCCTGTGCTTCATTTCTTAAACTAGATGGTACATATGTGAGTGTGTATTATTCTATTTCTTATACATTTTGTGTATGTAAATATTTTATGATGTATTTTCAAATGTATTTTCAAAATGTATTTAAAATGCATAGTGCTTTAATGTCTAAAGGATGAATTTGCTTTTTGGAGATTTTTCTTCAACCTAGATTAGCTGCTGTTTTCTTTCCCTTTGTTTTACACTCTAACAGCATTGAATTCTTCGGATGAATTTTCAATTTTGTGCCTGCTTGGCTATTTTTCTCCTTTATGACTCCATGTCTTATGCTGTGCCTTCTGGCTTGGAAAGCCTTCGATGAGGGTCACAGTCACTGCTCCTTGCTTTTAGAAAGACAACCCATAATCTTCAAACAAGACAGTTTGGACATTTGTTCCCTGCAGGCCAGGCTTCCCTGTCACTTGCCTGCTCCTCCACTCACTGCAGGAGGCTCTGCCCTGGTCCTGCCTTACCTCTCTCTCCCATCCAGCTGCCCTTGGCTCTCTGTTGCTCCCACGTGGCACGTTAATTACCTTTTTACATTTCTTCCTTGCCACCAACTGGAAACTCCTCAAGAGAGGGAAGTGAGCCTGTCTCCCAGGCCGTGCAATGTGCCTTACTCATATTGACAGAACTAAACCGATCCTAGAAGATCTCTGTCTTGGAGCCTTACTGTCCCCAATTAAAATTGCTACACAAATGTGCATGTTATGTGGACGTGTGCACACATGCACAAACACACACACAGAGTGCAGGTTAGAGGAGATTTTTTCAGCCACTTAAAGCAAAGTTTACTTATGCATGTTGCCAAAGCATCAGGGCTAAACAAACTTCTTTCTCTTTCCAGTGAGCAGGCTAAGACCCAGAGAGGGCAAGCAACCTGTACAAGACTGCCCTGGAGTAGAGGGTCACTTCAGAGGGTCAATTCACAGGTCCTTTTTAGTGGTGTCTCTTGATGATAAGCAGGTATTCAGCCTTCCCAGATGTCCTAACTCTTCAGGGAAGCAGCAGGCAGAGTGGCACAGCTCCTCCGCCAAAACTGTTCAGACATCCAAAAAGCAACTTGCAGAAGTGTCCACAGTCAGTGCCCATTAACACAGCATTTTCTCACTTGCCAGTGCCGGGCCCGCCCTGGCAGTCCTGCTGGCCTTTGGTCAAAAGTCTCACTGGCAGATACAGTAAGTAATATCTGTGGACTCTTTGAAGGCCTTTTCCCTTGAGCATCGTTAGCCTTGGCTATTGGAGGCGTTGGCTGAGAGGGTCTTTTCCATATTCTGCTGACCTGAGGTCATTTGGTGTGAATGGAAACAGAGGAGCTGGCTCTTTGGAAATGCTTCTTGCAAAAACAAGTTGCTTTCTCTTCAAGCTGCAAATTCCATTAAGTAATTGGAATGGTCTTTATGTATTTGGCATGGGCTAGAAACTTGCCCTCCCCCTGCCCCTTCCAAAGTTTGGAGGTAAGAATGTTCTACCCTTAGGCATTTCCAAAGCCAACCTGGAGAAACTATTTCAGCACGGGTTTCCTAGTCTGATGGTCTACTTTTAGAGAAAGTGCTTTTGTTTTTGTTGCTTGACTCCAGTGAAATGGTCGAGGGTACACAACGGACATGTCATTCCTTTGTTCCTTCCTCTCTTCTTCTATGGCAGGGGGATGTCTGTGGTCCTCATCTGGTGTCAGATGGATGACAACGTGAACATCTCCAAGCTGGAAGAGACCTTCAACTTCACTTGGGTACATCCTTTATCTTAACAGGTGGAGAAGAAAGGCTGAGTGGAACAAATATTAACTAAGTATTTACTCATTAGAACTGAGACTAAATACAGGTTTTCTGGGTTCCTATCCAGGTCTCAGGGTTCCAAAGACATTTCAAGCAACAAACTTAAAGAAAAAAATCCTCCTACCTGTTTAATCTTTCAGATTCCCTCTTTCCACTTCTTGATTATTGTATTGATTCATTTATTCTTTTTTTCTTATTTGTTTTACATAGCTTTGCATATTGGAGGGAATCATTGTTACATATTCATGCTTACATGGGTATTGATGTAGTAGTTGAGGCTGATCCTATTCCAGGGTCTGCCCACTTCATCTATTCCCCGATCTCATGTCTATACTCTCACAGTATAAATGGGAGCATATACATGTATATTAATTTTTGAAATTTCTGAATCTCTCTGCCTGCCTGTGTATAATTAGGCTTCAGGTGGAGTCGAATAATGTTCCCAGCTACATTGATAATCCACCTCATCCCTCCCTCCCCTCCCATCCTCCCTCTCTTCTTCCTCCACCTCTATAGTTATGGTTCTCCCAGCTTATGTGAAATTTCAACTTTGGAGAGTTTATTAATTAAGCTTAGCTAATTTTCATCCTGTCTTAGGTTTTACTCTAGTTTCCACATATGAGAGAACATTCAACCCTTAAGTCTGTTTGGGATATTTCACTCAGCACGATTTTTTCAATTTCCATCTGTTTGACTACAAATGCCATGATATCATTCTAATAACAGAGTAGAACTCATATATATATCACAGTTTTTTAATCCACTCATCTAGCAAGGGGCATCTCTGGTCTCTGCTGTTGTCATGGTGTCCAATGCCTCTTTAGCCTGGGCTGTAGAATGGGACATGGAGAACTTGACCAGTCCTACATCTTGAAGACAAGCTCAGCAGAACCTGCCAGAGCCTAACCAGTGTCTCAGGGTATGTCCTGAAACTTCTGGGAAGAGTCCCTGCCTCAGAAGGGAAAAGTGGTAGCTAACTATGTACATACATGCGTAAGAAATATATTTACCTTGGAATAATATAGGCTTCTATATTCATTCATTCAATAATTTATCTCATTTTTCAACAAGTAACACCAACAATGACAAAATATCTAACCCTCTCAGAAATCATAGGTGAATATTCATTTTTAACACTTTTCTATGGAAATGGTTTACAGTTTTACTGAGCTACTTAGATGGGTTTCTTTTGTTTTCTTTTATTTTTAACTGACAAGTGATAATTATATGTATTTAAAGTACACAGTGATGGTTCTAAATATGTGTACATTGCACAATGAATATTCGAAATCCTGAAAGAAGAATACTATTCCAACCAAGAATACAATGCCTAGTAATCCTATTTTCCAAAACTGAAGAGTTGATAAAGGTTTTCTGAGACAAAGAAAACCTGTGAGAATTTATTCCCACTAGTCCTGCCTTACAAGAAATGCTTCCTTCAAGCCAAAGAGGATTCTAATTAGAAATATGAAAACAGGAAAGTTTGAAACTGACTGGTGAAAGTAGGGAATTATTAAACATTAATACTGAATAATAGTGGTGATAAATCAATCACTTCTCTAGAATAAAGGTTAAAAGACAATAACAATGTAGCATACTCTTTACCTCTCTGAGAATTTAAATAATACCTATGCAATCATTTAATTCTGGAAAATTCACAATCTAAGCATTTATATCACTTGTTGGGGAGAAATATAGAAGAATCAAGAGACTGAGGTGTGGGCGATGTGGGGTATTTCTGGTTTAAAAGCAAATGCATTTTTTAGTGTTACTTTCTATACATTTATGATTGCATAATAAGCAACTCCTTAATACAAAAATAAAAAATATTTGAAACTAAAATAAAAGACAAACTATTAAAAACAATTAAAACTATAATTATTTGCAAAAGAGTCTGAAGGTCCCAATCAAATGAGTATGGGTCCTTGTTATAAGGGATAACTTGGGGCTATATTTATTTACTATAAAAGGCCAATTTAGAAGAGCTGGGTAGTAAGACTGTTGTGCTACAGAAAAAGCCCTCTTCAAGTCATTTAACTGCTGCAAGAAGATTTGGAAAAGAGGGTTGAATTTTAATGTACTGATTACCAAATGACTGCATCAGTCATTTGTAATGATTACCCACACCATGTGCAATTGACACTCTATCAATGCATTATTATACCTTAAATTTATAATAAAATATTAAGTATTTGTATTTACGTTAAATTTTTACCATTCTGATTTTTGTGTGTTTCCTAATTTGTCATTGACTTTCTTAAAAATGTCAACTGATATATGTAAGACTCCAAATGCCATCAAAAGTTTATCTTCTGGGTGGCTCAGTGGTTTCGGCGCTTGCCTGGCAAGCACGAGGACCCAGGTTCAAACCCTAGCACCACGTACACAATTAAGTGTTGGAAGAACGAAGGACATGTGAAAAACTAAATAAAGTTGTTTCTCTCTTTCTCTGTCTCTCTCACTGTCCCTCTCCCTTTATAAAAAAAAAAAAGTTTATCCCCTGGTATTGACTGAACTGTGCCCCCCACAAAATTCATGCATGGTGACTCCCACTGAGATGGTGTCATAGGAGAAGAAGGGAACCTAAAGAAGGGACAGATGAGTTCCAGAAGAGAAAGGGGAATTTGGCTCAAGATCAGTGAGGTTTTTGGCTTAAGTGACATTAAAGAATTTCAGCACACAGCAGTCAGAGGCATAGACAGCGGTTTACTTAGGGAAGTAGATGCATATTCGAGAAAGGATGTGGGCAGGGCATCTCAATAGAGATTTTTAGGAGTAAAGCAAGAAATTTTAATTCAAGGGAGAATGTGGGCCATCTGGAGAGTGAGAGACTTGGTTTGGAGATTCCTGGCTCTTCTTTTTAGGGAAATTGGTGAGGGATGTATACAGGGAAGAGATGAAGAAACTATGTTGGTCAGTCTCAGAATCTTCAGGCTGAGGTGGTCTTCATTATTGATTGATAGATACTGTTGGGAAGACTCCTAAATTATAAGTTCTTCAAGATATCATATCTCAGGCTGGAGCTGGGCCTCAGCAGTTATGGTGCTTGCCTGGCATGCACGAGGATGTGGGTTCAGATCCCAGCAGCACGTACCCAACGAGGTGTTGGAACAACAAAGGCCTCAAGGAAATATAAATAAAATTGATTCTCTCTTTCTCTCATTGTCCTTCTCTTTCTCTTTCTCTAAAAAAGGGGGGTGGTGTCTGGAGCGGTGCCTCAATAGTTAAGGTGCTTGCCTTGCACGTTCAAGGAGGCAGGTTCAAACCCCAGCACCATGTACACAAGGAAGGTTCGGAGCAATGAAAGCCATATAAAAAGACTAATAAAATTGATCCTCTCTTTCTTTCTGTTAAAAAAAAAGTTATCATCATATCTCTGTCTCTTTGTTCAGGTAGATTTATAAATTTCCCAGGAATTTTGGGAGAACCAGGCCTATAAGAGAGATTGACTTAGGCAGTGGCAGGCCTGGAAAAGGGTGAGACTAACTTTTGAGTTAAGTCTTTTTTTCCCTTTTCCTTCCTTTATGTCTCCTTTTGACCTATTTCTCATTTTTTCTTTCCTACTTGAATGGGATTTGCAGATGAAGCTTTTGGGATGGGATTAAATTTAGTCCAGGTATTGAGGGTAGGATCCTAATAATGGGATTAACACCCTTACAAGAGGCACAAAGCTTGGTCTTTCACTCACCCTCATATGCAAGCACTACCAGAAAGTGGCCATCTGTATGTCACAAAGAGAGCCCTCTGAGGAACTCAGCCATGCTGACTTCTCAGACATTCAGCCTCCAAAACTGTAAGAAAATACATTTTTGCTGTTTTAGCCACATAGAATTTTATTACGACTGCCTGAACAGACTCTGACACCTCCCTTTCTACTTGCCCTGAGTCTCCAGCCTTGCACTGGCCTTCCGTGGAGTGACTAGTCCCTAGGATGCCAACTTTAGGAGCCCATTCTTGTTTTGCCTAGAATGGACAGACACTGATGAGCCCAGCAGGTCCCCTGACTTCATTCCAGAATCTTCCACTGTTGGTCTGGATTTCTGTTTCCAGTACCTACCTATCCATGCCAGCCTTGAGGAGCCAACAACTTTTTGGGGAAGACACCACATGCATGAATAATACGACAAGCATCTGCTTTGGCAGCAAGGGGTGGCAGAACTTTCCTAGAGATGAGGCCAAGACTGGAAGAATTTTCTGCCTCCATTCAGCTTCTGGAGACCCAGCAAATTCACGTGGCTGTGCCTGGCACCCCAGAACTCACTGTGAAGGCTTAGAGACAGCTGGGATAATAGTCTCCCCTGCAGCTGCTGGGTACCCTACATCTTTCAGTCATCCTAGGACAGTCTCATGAAGGACAGCCAAAGACCTGCTGTCGCCACCAGTATGATCCACAGGAACAGGTGAGCCGAATGACTGAGTCTTTCCATTGTGTTTATCCCCTATAGGGGTGTTAATAAAATTACTGCTTAAAACTGCTGTGTAGATCAAATAAGGTAAACCACGTGCATTGTGTAGAGGCTAGTTAGAGCTGCTGCCTTAAGAATTTAAGAATGGTCAATATACTGCTTCCTATAAACACCATGTGGTAGACTGTATTATGCCCATTTTATAAATGAGGAGACTGTGGCTTGAGGGATTCACTCTGTTGCAGATTCCCAAAGCTGACTCATGTGAAATTTCTGCCATGTTGTGGTTTCGATCTTATATGTCCGACAAAGAGCTTGTGTTAAGGATTGTTTGCCAATCTGTGGCGCTGTTCGGAAGTGGCACTTAGTGATAGGAAGTTAGGATAATGGGGGCTGCCCTCAAAGGGGATACTGAAACTCTGCCTCTGCCACTGTCTGTCCCCAGTTCATTTCTGCCATGCGTTGAGCTGCTTTACTCCAGCAGCTGTTCTCCACCATGATGCTCTTTCTCACCACAGGCCACTTGGTGGCTTTGAACATCAGTGAAGTCAAGTATCTGAGGAGCCATAACAAACTTCTTTTATCCTCTTTTTAAGTTGTTTATCTCAGGCATTTTGTCACAGTGACAGAAATTTGACTACACTAACTTGTACTTGTTGAATCAATAAAAGTACTAGATTCGGGGTTTTAATTCAGGTTGATTCTAAAGCCCAAGTTCCCAACCAGTGAGCTGTGTTGCTAAACTCTAAAATGAAGAGTGCTGTTCACCTGTGATGAACTATTCCCTTCTGGCCATTGATTCTAATTTATAAACTACTGTGAATTGGATTCCATCAGACTACATGGACCTTGTATTCTATCTATTCATATCTTCTTTGGTTTGCAGATCTGATAGAAGTTTCTTTCTGGGCTCAAAATAAGAGAAATGTTCATATTGACACTATTTTTTATTATATTGTGCTCAGGAGAAGGGAGGAAAAGAAGAAAAAATGACATTCAAAGAGGAAATCGTATTGACAGCACCTTAACCCTCAGTGTTTATGAGTGGCAGGTTTGTTGTTAAGTAACTTCATGCAATTTCACCAAGTAGAAATGTTTACCACTTTTGAAGATCAGGAGTCTCAGAATATTTAACAACTACTCTGTGCAAGTTTCTGGTTCCTTTGAGTACACAATCTTGATAAGCTGTGTTCTCTGACTTCAAAAACAAAGTTTGTCAAAGTCCCCAGCATAATACAGAGGGATGCCAGGCCCTGGGAACTCTGAGTTCTGATCCTTTCCTGCCAGTGAGTCCTAATAAACCAAAGAATGTGGCCATCTCGAAGGTTCAGTTACTCACAAGTGAAAATGGGATACTTACTGTGCTATAATAGAACGTGAGCTGTAAATCTTAAACAAATAACTTGTGTGTGATTTTCCTATCACAGATTAAATGCTTAATAAATGATCTCTGCTAACATTACAGGCACACATATTAATAAAACATAACCAAAATGAGCTAAGCCAGTGGATTCTAAGTTCATGTGTCGGCTATAGAGTGTTTTCAGAGCGATGGAACCACTGACTTTCAGGTTCATGGTTGGGGGCTATGATCAGTAGGCAAGTCATCAAAGTGGACCACATGGCATTGTTATTCTGCTTAAGACCTTGTGGTTATGAAGGGAACAAAGAAAGGAATGAGCATCTCTTGGCCTGAAGTGCTCATAATATGGATGACCACATACACACGTGAAATCCTAATGTCTCAATTTTTTATTGATTATTGCTTTAGTGGAGACAATGAGGCCACTTTATGTATTTTCAACACTTTTACCAGTTCCAGGGTTCATCCTATGGTTCCTTCTCCAACATCATAAGAGGAAGTGACAACTGTCATCTGGCTAATTTTGAGTGGTAAGGGCAGAGTTAGGATAAAAACTCTGTCTATCTAACCCCAGATCCAGAGCTCTGTCAATTCTAGATGTGACAGTGGAAGAAACAGCTTGGATGGAGGGGCAGTGAGAAACAGTGGCTCCTTTCTTCCATAAATGCGTCCTGGTCAGTGAATTTCCTGGGCAGAAATCCATTTGAATGGGGGCTGGCGCGGTGGCTCAGCAGTTATGGTGCTTGCCTGGCATGTGAGAGTTCGTGAGTTTCAACCCCCAAACCATGTACACAACAAAGTTTCAGAGCAGCGAAGGCCACATGAAAAACTAAACAAAATTGATTCTCTTGCTCTCTCTCTCTCTCTCTCTCTCTCACTATCCCTTTCTCTTAAAAAGAAAAGAAAAGAAAAGAAATAAATCCATTTGAATGACCAGTGAGACTCATTGACCTAAATGGACTCTTTCTTAGTCCATTCCACTGAAAATGAAAAGCAAACATTTTTCTTTAAGGACTCTCCGAATGATGAATACTCCATTCTGAAATCTGAAGAAAGATCTTCATGGAATGGGAGGAAGATAAGCTTCAGAATCAGAGAGATATGTTTTCTGAAACCATCTGGGAGTCTTGCCAGTTGTGTGATTTGGAGTAAATCCTTAAGCCACTCCAAGTCCCTATCTTTTCATTTGTGAAATGGACAATAATAACTTCATATAGAATTATTGACAGAATTCACCATTAACACATATTCAAAGCCCTTAGTTCATAATGAACTATTAAAAATTAATGAATGAAAAAATTACATTTACAAAGAGTTACTTTATAGATACTTCATATATGCTACCTTATGGTTTTATTTATTTTAACTTTTATTTTTAAAGTTTTTATTACTATTATTGCTATTTTTCATAGTGTAGGATTGGAACCCATCATGCTAGGCAAGCACTCTGTCACTGAGCTACATCCCTAACTTGCCTTATGGTTTTAATTCCAGAGATTGCCAGGTAGTTAGCTTGCTCTGCAGCTTCCAAAGAAAAAGCCGTATTTGGTGGTGGAAGAGAGCTACATCCCAGGTCAGACAAATGGACAGTGAGTTAATATGTGTGTAAAAGGAAATCTGGAACTGTAAGGAGGAATTTTCAGATCTCCAAACAGGATAAGCATACTCTGGGGTAACTGTAGGCCATTGTTTGGGAAACAGGAGATCATTTTGGAAGCATGACATTTATCACAGCTGCTTGGGCTTTGTGTATCGAATGGATTATTGAACATTCATTTTGCTAACATATTGGATTGGTGGGATTGAAAAGATCAAATCAGCCACAGTGACTCCAAACAGGCTGAATCCTTCATCTTCTGTAGCTATCTTTGGATAGAAGGCTTCAGACACGGCCACATGCTGAGCAATGCTCTGGAGCTTCGTGAGACCTTCCCACCATCCTAAATTATCCAGCTGGACAGCCAACTCGGAAGTTGCTCTCTCTTAGAAAGCATATGAGATGTTATGGGAGCTGACAGGAAGGTCACAACACTGGTGACTAAGGCATCATGTATTACCCAGAGGAAGTAACATTTTGATGACAATGAGACAAAACTAAAATGATAACCAAACAGAGGCAGTGGGAAGAAGGTGTGCATTCAAACAACAGAACAAGGATTAATCATGGATGGAATGTTGAGAATTGGTAGGAAAATGATGATAGATGTGGATGGAGAGGACAAAAGTTGCAATTACTTGAAGGGTTTGATTTGACTCCATTCCCTGGAGTGATGAGAAATACCTGAAGCATTAAGCAGAGGCATGTTGGGGTAAAATATTATTGGGTGCATAGGAAGAACATTGGATTTGAGATGATGATGATGATGGAGGAAGAGGACAGAGAAGGAACAGGAAAATCATCACCTTCAACAGCATCACCACCAAAGTGGAACAGCATGGGGTCAAGAATTCAAGAGCCCCTCTCGTGGCCTCAGATGGTTCTCAAAAGATGAGATCAGCACACGAAAGGAACTTGACAAATGAACAAGAAGTGTAGATTTGATTCCGTAACTCTGTGATGGCTATTGTATGTGGCATTGGAAGGGTGACTGATATAAAAAATCCATATCAGAGCCCTGCATGGTGGTGCATGCCTGTAATACAGGCGATTCAGGAAGCTGAGGCAGGAGGATCACAAGCTCAAGGTCAGCAACTTAGCAAGGCCCTCTGCAACTTAGCAAGATCCTGTCTCAAAATAAAAAAAAAATAATGATAAGGGCTGGGTATGTAGCTCAGTTATTAAACACCCTTTGGTTCAATCTCCAGTACCATAAAATAAAAAAATAGTTATCAGATACATTCATGCATTATTACTGAAAACCATAGAGGAGAAAAAATTTACAAATGGAAGAACTGTCTGTTTAAATAGAATTGATATTCTGTCTCCCATCTAATAGACTTCATCACAGACATTGAAGGGTAGTGCAGTAAGGGGAACTATAGATTATTTTACACAGCATGTTTATTCAACATAGGGGAAATAAGCTTAGAGTAGGAGAAGGAATACCTACACAATCACAGAGGAAATTAACTAAAAGTTTGTTGAATCTTCTGAATTAATCCTTTGTTCTTTTTACCACATCTCTGTGATAATCTATTCCCTAGAAAGCAGGATGCATGGCCATTAATTAAATGGTAGTGACTGGGTTGTGTGTCAGTGGGTGGGAGTGAGGTGGTTTGGTGTGAGGCAGGGGAGTTCTAGTATTCTACATTTGGAAATGATGATAAAACATGTAATTAAATACACTTTTTTATTAGAGGATGTTTAAGAGTTTTTAATAAGCTAATCCACCTTTGGAAATCCTAAGAGGAGGATGTTCATCATTCTGAAGTGTTGAATATGACACAAGATTGACATGTTGTGTTTCAATAACGATGCTCATCATATCGACTTCTTTAGCATCTTCAGGACTGGCATTCTAATTATATAGTATATGAGAGTTTCGTAAGGGTTTATCTGCACTTCCTATTATATACTTCATTTAAGTATGTGTCACTAGAAGTTAATCATCTTCTCTTGAAATTCATCTGAATGCCAGTGACAAAATAACAGTTCAAAGCCTAAATAAATCACATCAATTTCTTCCAGCTTTGAACACTTTTGATGTACTTCAAGAGCTCTGGCAGTGTCTATCATCTTCAATAGGATTATGTATCTTCTGTCAATCTTTTGCCTTGGCAAAAGTATTTCTTTATAACATATCAGGGTGTAATATTTTTATAATTGAAGATCCAATTTAAATTCAGTGACATAAGGAGAAGCAAATCCTAACAACTCAACTGAAGTGATCATGAGATGAAAGTCATTGTACTTGAGCTGCTAGGTTGCTCAACCAAGGCCTGGGCACTAGCAGTATCACTTGACATTGTGTAACATGAAACCTAACTTCAGAGATGTGAAACTAGATGATGATCTGTATTAGAAGTAAGGAACTGGATGCTATGCTGCTGACTGGTTTTATAGATCACACTTTGGGAAATTGTGTTTCCTTGGACAAGAAAGAAAGTGCCTTAGAATCTTGCCAAGTTCCTCTCACTGGATAATAGTCAAACTTGACAGTCACATATACTCAAATAAGTCTTCAGGATATTTTTTAAAGGCATTAATATATTTATTCAACCACAATCTCATCTTCCCTCTAAGGACTGAAATATTTCAAATTTTAAATATGCAAAAATTTCTTGAGATCATAAAATTTCTGAAATTCAAAAATTTATTTTCTAAAAATGTAAAAGTGAGAATACATGCCCTAATATTAAAAATGATGTACAAATGTATCTTGATACTTAAAATTTATTTCATTTTTTATTTTAAAGTCATTTTCCCCATAATTTTATTTTCCTCCTTTTGCCAAGTTCACACTCTGAATGACATTTTAAAGACCATGAAAAGAGGAAAAACTAGAGCATATGATCTTAATTAAGTATGAATGAGTGTTTTTCCAATTCAAAATTAGAGTTAAGTCAGTATTTTATTTTAGACACGGAAAATGGAAGTTTATAAGTCTATTCTTGCCTGTTTAAGTCAAAACAAGTCTTTCCTTATTTCAGAGTCATTTATGTCCCTAAATCCAAGTTCTATGTCCCATTATGGACGCAGAAGATGTATTGTGAAGTCCACATAATTTGCATCCAGTAGAAGGGAAATATTTGAAATTATGTCTTAAATGACGCTAAGTTTCTTATAAAAATTTGGAGTGACTTCCCTAATTATGTGTGGTGTGTTGAATGGGGGCCCTCAAAAAGAGTGTCCATATTATTCTTCTTCAGCCTCCAAATCTTGAAGGTGACATATCTGTGAAAAACATCTTTGCAAATGTAATTAACTCAAGAATCTTAAGATGAAATTGCTTTAAATTTCCCTATCAGGTTCAACCTCCAATGATTGGTGTACGTATAGAAGAGGGAAGACATGGAGCCACCAGTTCAGGGATGCCTGGGGCTCCAGGAGCTGGGAGAGGCAGGGAAGAGATCTTCCTTGGAGACTTCTGAGGGAATGTGGAACCACTGAAACCTAAATTTTGACTTCCAGTCTTCAGATATGTAAGGGAATAAATTTCACTATTTAAACCACCAAATTTGTGGTAATACGTTACAGCAGCTATAGGAAACTAATACACTACACAAACTCATTGCCTTCCCTATTCTGATGTCATTCAAGACCAACAACATAGAGCTGAGGACTGCCTCCTTGAATGTGGGCCTAGTGGCTTGAGTTCTCAATAATTTTATCAGCAAGTATGAGGATTTCTTTTGCTGCTCTTGAGATGGTTGGGTTGACTTGATGCTTTTTTATAATAAACCACTTTGGGAACCATAAATGCTATGGCCTATGGCACTATGTATGACATGATTATTGGAGCCTTTTCTGTGATGTAAGGTTTAGTACAGGTTGATCATCCCTTATCCAAAAATCTGAAATCCAAAATGCTCCAACATCTGAAATCAAACTTATGAGTTTTAAATCAGGGATGTTAAACCAGTAAACTTTATGAAAATGATACAAAATCTGAAAAAATCTGAAATACAAAACATTTTTGTTCCTGAGCACATAAAAGATGCTCAACCTTTACTTCATATTTTTTCTTTGTCTTATTAACAATTAATTTATCAAGTGCTCTTTCAGATTTCTGGTAAAAGACTCAGTGAAATGAAAGTGTCTGGTGCTTCCCTCCCCTTACTGAATCATATCAAGTAAAGATCCTATGGAAGTACTGACATCACAGAGTTCTTGACAGGATTAATGAGTTAATACTTGTATGCCTGACAAACATTAAATATTTTATAAACATGAATTGCTATTATTATTCATAGTATCATTATTATATATGTTATGACCCTGTTTTACAGCTTGCTGATCACAAACACTCAACACATTGGTCTTGAGTAAATGTCTAATTTAACTGAGATTTAGCTTGAGTCTCCCTAATAGAAAAAAGTCTAGATATCCATTATGTAAGAAAAAAAATTTTTTTTTCATAGTGCTAAGCCTGATGGAGTCATAGTATGGTATGGGCCTCTTGGACTTCATATTCATCCAGACTTGAGCTCAGTTCCTTGCTCAAGGGTGATTTAATTATTTAATTATTTATTTTGGTGAGAGAGAGAAGGATAGAGTGTGAGGGGTAGGGGGGAGAGAGAAGGAGAAAGAGAGGGAATCATTTTTTTCATCTGGCCCTTGCTTTGCTGACACTTCATTGTGTACAAGGTCCTGGGGTTCAAATCCAGGTCCTTGCACATGCCAGGGAATAGCTGTAACCACTGAGCCATCACTCCAGTACCTCTAAGGTGAATTTTCTTTGTAGTGGATACATTGTAGGCTGTCTTCTCTACCTTCGACCTCTTCTCCACCCACCTGTTAAGAGTCCCAGCATGTGTACTGATCACAGGTCACTGCTGATGGAATCAAGGCTGAGGATCTGGTAGAAGCGGAGACATCAGAGGACCTTCATTGGTATTGGTAAAGTGGCTGATAGAGAGATGGCTCTTTATCAGGCATTGAAAACTCCAAGTTAATCTGGGGAAGGAGAGGGGAGAGAATAGATGAGGACATGAGCATGAGCTGAGGCAGGGCATCCCTGACATCCACAGGATGTGGCCCTGTGGCCTGAGATCCCCTGAGACACATCCCTGTGCTTGTAACACATCTGGCCTGTTGCTGTCAGCCAGTGTTTTATTGTTGTGGGCACATATGCCACTTATAGCTGAAAGTCCTAAATAGCATATATTCTATTTGAGTTTTGTTTCTTCCTTCAAAAAGAGTATGAATATCTCAGATTGTTGTCTGGAGAACTGAAGATAAGACACGAAATTGTGCAGCTCTGGGTATTAAACAGCACACTACAATGTCCCGTTCTTGCAATCATCCTTCTGCTCCTCCATTTGCTTCTTTATCATCCTCTTGATTGTTATCATGGTCCCTTTGCTCTCCTATAAAGGGGAAAAGGAAAACCACAAATGATTGAAAGTGTTTTGGATCATGGAAGGGACACAAGAATTTTTGAATAAATATGTAGAGGCCCAATTTTGTCAACTCTCCAAGGCTTCATAAATCCATGGATTTTATTAGATTGCTTTTCCCTCCTGAGAACTTCAACTAGGTTTACAAGATATCAAAGCGTTTAGTCAACCATATTTTGTCTACATTAGTCCAAATGAGCAGATGCTCCCACATCGTTTTCTCAAATCATTTGGATATCCGCACACACCCTTAGCTACAGCATGGGTGGTTCTAATTAGTTTGGTCAATTGAGTCAAATCATCTTTCAGTCATGCAATGAATTGAGCTGTTTCTACTCTTTCCCCTGCACCAAACTGGTTTATTTGATTATGTTGTTGACTGGTTTTACACTTTAGCTTCACAAATTTCCTCTCAAGTAGAAGAGTCAGCCATTGCAAGTCATAATAAAATTCATTTTTTCCAAAGAAAAACAAAAAAACCAGTGGTAGACCTGATATTTTCTGATTTTCAAAACACATGCACACACAAGGGAAAGAAGCAACTACCTTTGACATACATTAAGTTATTGTTGCTTTATATGTGGGGAAACTGAGATTCAGAGAGAAGTGATGTCACTATTGTTACAGGCCATTGGGGCACCTGGTGTCCCATGGGACCAAATCATGAATCACAAAATCTGGATCTGCTCCTCACCATGTGAATGACGGGAGCCTCATCTGGGTCTCAGATGCACACATATTGGCTGATAAGACTCAGACATCAAAATTCACGGAGCATAGTTTCTGCAGAAAAGTCTACGAAACTCAGTGTAGGGAACATGAGAGGTCACTGTCATGGCTCATGCATATGGAAAGAGTATAGGGAGGGAAAACAGATCTGAGCAAGAAGGGCTGCCCCTGCAGACTGGGCTGTCTCATTCATTCACCCTAGCACCATCTGCGGAGAGTGAGCTTGCCTCGTACTGAGTCAACTGACTGAGGGGACTGGTTTTGTTCATTTGCAGCCAATTTGTATTAAATTAATATCTCTCTAGTGGCCTGTATGAGGCAACGAACTCCTTGAAGCAGGAGCTATATCTTATTTGCTCTGTTTTGGGGATTCGGCAAAGAGCACCAGCAGTATTTATAAGATGTCGAATGGAATTTTAGATGTGGCATTTCCTCAGTTCCCAATTCCTTTTCCTTTTCAGTGTAAAGATCATCTTCCCTAGAAATGATTCCCATTTCCACCTTTCCCCCATTCAAATCAATGCCTTTGCTTCCTGAGATCTTGCATGTATTACTATTCTTGCAAATACTTTAATTTTTCTCTATTATATGTTAAATGAAATAAGATAGTTTACCTTCCTAGATGTGAGAGCTCAGAAAGCTGCAGATATTTCTTACTAAACATTTTTTACACACTATGACAGTGATGTTCACATAGTAGGGAGAAAATTTTGATAAGCAACAGCTTGATAACAACAGCTTGTGTTATCAAGCTGTTGCTTATGTAAGGTCAGCTCCAGCAAAAAACTAATAAAGTTTGCTCTTTGTATCTTTCCTCAAAAAGTTGGTATTTTTGGCTTTTTCTTCCCTCCCATTAAGTGCTCTTCTCTTTCCCTACCCAGGAAATTGTTATGAGATTATCACACACTAAACCACATTATGATATAGACAATCAAAAAATCCCCAACGTGTTTCATTTTAGCTTGGAAAAGGTACGAGTTTGGAGAATTCTTTAGTCAGTGAGATGACTTTTTTGAAGAGGTGGATCAAGAAAACAATGCTTCTTAAATTGTTCCACATGTGCGTTTTTAAAGATTGTTTAGCCTATAGGAGTTGTAAATGTGGCTAATTCTGATTGGAAATGGGGTCACCAGAATCCTAGGATTTGGATTAGTTTTAGCTCTGGCAATCCAGAATCGTGGATCTCGTAAAATGACTCTTAGATGCCTCCATCTATAAGGAGGACTCTGAAATTTTCTAAAACTTCCTGTTCACTATTTCTAAGATATTTGTTGAAGATAAAATTCAAAAATTTACTCTGAAATCCAGGACTAAAATTTCATATGAACCAGGGAAATTTAAATCAAATAGCCAAGCAGTTGAATATTAGTCCTTTGGTATCACCAAACCTGAGATAAGGTAGGCCAAATATATGGGAACTGGTTCTTATGAAGGAAGAAGGAAGGAAGGAAGGGAGGAAAAAAGGAAGGAAGGAAGGAGGAAAGTAGGAGGGAAGAGAGCAAAGGAAAAAGGAGAGAGAAAAAAGTCAAGAGCTAACCTGAGCTTATTAAACAGCACATCATTAACTGTTGGAAAAATAGACATATCCCACAAAACCCAAGTGCATGGTAACCGACATAAATATTTCCTACCAAGATCCACTCCATCCTGGGTTTATGTCTGTTTATGATTGATGACAACTAATCTTGGCCCAAGAGAATGATCTTTATTCACATCACTCAGCTAGGCTGGTTTTAATTGCCCAAACATAATTCAATTTTTAGAGTTCTTAATTGTTAACTAGGTAAACATCAACTTTGCACTCAGCCAATAGCTACCTCTTCCTCAAAGTTTGATCATAAACATTAACTTCTATTGACTGCTTCTCACTTTTTCCTCCTTTCTGTTCTCCACAGGGTAAGATACACGAAGATCAAGTGTGCTTGTCAACTCTTTATTTTCATTCTCTGTTTATTATAGCAATCAGAAAGTACTTCATGATACTACTATATAGCCCTGTTAAAATTTTGGTTTCTGTTCGGGGCACTGAAAGTTATTGGGCATCTATATTTGAGTTTTCATTCTCAAAATGCTCCAGTCAGGGGCTGGAGTGGTGACTCAGTGGTTAAGGTGCTTGCCTGGACTGCGCAAGTACACAGGTTCAAACCCCAGAACCCATGTACACAACAAAGTGTTGGAGCAACAAAAGCCATATGAAAAATTCAATAAAAATTGATTCTCTCTCTCACTGTCCTTCTCTCTTAAAAAAAACAATGCTCCAATCAGCATGTTTTTCTTTCCCTCCCATACACTGTATTTTACAGACAAAAAACAGGAAGCTTAGAAAACTTGATTACTTTACCCAAAGTCACAAGCCAGTAAATGACAAAGGCTGAGATTTATGTGTAAGTTTGCTGGACTCCAAAATACACGTTCTTTCTTATCATACCGTCACAGATGTTTTGTTCCTAAATGAGACATTGATGAAAAGGATACAGCGAGTGCTGCCTGAAACTTTTTTTTTAGCACTTAACATATATAAATGTTTTGTAATAAAAATTTTGCCACCAGAAAGCCTTTCATCAAAAATTATGAATAAGTAACATTTCGTATACTTTACTGTTTCTGAAATGCTTGACAAATATTTTCTCGTATAATTCTTCCAACAACTAGTTAAGTGAATGATTTGGACTAAGGCAAGGCTACATACGGTGACAAACGAACTCTTACCCTTCAATATCTTTACACGGATTTGTTTCCCTCTCTTGCTCTGTGTGATGGTGCAGGGGACTCCTCAAGGTGGCACTTCTTGTACTAATGCAGGGATCCAGGGCACCTTCACTTTCAGGTTCTGCTATCTCAGGAAATGGCTTCTTGGTTGCTGTGATAGGGGTGATAGAGTAAAAAAAATGGAGAAGTAGCTCTTGCATCTCAAGTTTTCCCATTGAGAGTGGCCGTTGTCAAGCCCCATTGGTCTGAATTAATCGCATGACCTTGACCCAACTGCAAGAGCATCTGGGAAGCCTCCCCACTTCCCAGCAAGGAGAAGACACCTAGATGCAGCAATTGTTAGCAGGTACTGCCACAGTAAACCAGTGCTCAGCTCCATTTTGCATGAAACTCTGCTTTTGTGCAGCCCTGAAATGCACTCAGTACTAGGAAGAATCCAGGCTTCATTGTGACCAGTCAGAAGCAAACACATGCAACATGACTAGGAACTCTTCTTCATAGATTGCCCATACATACTTGAGTAATTTTCCTGAATCCATTCAGAAATACACCTTTCTTGTCACCTCCCCATCTTTTTATCCCCCCATCCCTCTTTTTACCCCAGTGTCCAAAAACATCTATTCATTACGATCTTCTTTCAGGTAGCCTAGGCAGGGGTAGCCTGGATTCCCACCTATTTAAACTGGCTCAGTAAAAGAAATTAAATTTTCTAATGCTATATTAATATAATAGCTTCACACAGCATAAAATTATGTGCCATTATTAAAATCATGACCTATAGCAAATCATGACCTAATAGCAAAAGGTATGAGGAGGAATAAAAAGTTCAAAGAGAGGAAAATTCTGTCTTCCCACCTATAGAAAAGAAACTGAGGTCCAGTGACTTCCAGAACTTTGACCAAGGTCACAGCCACATCTGTGCCTACTGCGGCAATGGTGGTGTTTATGTGGACAGAGAAGCTAGGGCAAGGAGGGCAATGACCTTTGTACCAAACCCTCTGCAGCACGTCTAGGAGTGTTTCATATTCAGGGAGGAGAAATGCCGATTACCTTTTTGCACCTCAAAATTATTGTTGATAAAATTAGACAGTTTTCGTATTATGCAAAGATTTTCTTTTCTTGAAATTTCTGTCTTTTACTTATACTAACCTCTACCTGATGAGTCAGTGTCATCTATCCACATATTTTTTTCCAACATGTGTTTGTTGAGCACTTACAGTAATGCAGTGTTTTAGGTACCAAGGATACAGTGCCCACTAAAATAAATGCCCTTTCATTTTTCCACTAAAAATGATGTCCATAACATTCCTAAAATCTCCAGTTCAGCTCTTTTTGCCCAGCTGTATTTTGGCTCACTCAGGAAGTTTCTATCGCTAGCTGACATGTGTCACTCAGTGCTCCCCTGCCCTTATCATTGCAGGAGGATCCTGCTGTTCCCCCTCTCCAAAAGAATTCAGGAATTTCCCAAATTAAAACAAGTATAAACACAATTAGACCTATTTAAACTAAGGAAAGACATATTTTTCTCATGAAGTAGTGGAAAACCTGACATCATATTTAAACTTAATCCAGGTGTAGTCAGATTTCTCAAGTTGAAAACTGAAATGTCAGACAGGAAAAAGTGTTATCCCCGTAGCTACTGTGCTCTGAGCTGAAGATGACTCACGAGAGGTGTGTGTGCCTGTGTGTGCCCGCTTCCTTCAGATCTCTCACAAATCACTAGTGTGAGGAACTGGGAAATTATGATCAGATTGGAAAACCCGGGGTTGTGGACTAATCTGAGTTGTGAGATATCTTTAGGTGGTTTTAAAATTTTCTTGAAACATAGAGAAGTGCCCTCTCCATCTGATGGACATGTTTTTAAATTAACTTTTTTTTTTTTTTAAAGAGAGAGGGACAGTGAGAGGGAAAGAGAGAATCAATTTTTTTTTTAATTTTTTCATCTGGCTTTTGTTGCTGCCACACTTCCTTGTGTAAGTGGTGTTGGGGTTCAAACTTGTGTTCTCGAGCATGCCAGACAAAGGCTGTAACCACCGAGTCATTGCTCCAGCCACTTGATGGACACTTTTGCAAAGAATTCTTTTCATGGCTTTCTGGTTTCTACTTTTCCATAATTAAAATACCCACTGAAAGGAAAGAAGCGAATGGAGGGAGAAGTGGTGGAAAGAGAGAGTCAGAGAGACAGATATCCTGTCCTTTCAGAGTTAAAGAATGAAACCAAGGGACACAAAGGCAAGCAGAGAAAACAGTTTATTTAAGAAAGGATAGAAAGAATCAAATCAAAATGGATCAAGAGCTAGGAATTAAACCAGCTACCTTGCAGCTGATGGAAGACAAATTAGGTCCAACACGTCAGCATTTGGGAGTAGGCAAAGACTTTCTCAACATGTCCCCTAAAGTGAAGGAAGTAAAGTAAAAAATCAGTGAATGGGATGCCATAAAGCTAAAAAGCTCTCAACAGGTCTCCGAAAGCGAAGGAAATAAAGTAAAAAATCAGTGAATGGGATTTCATAAAGCTAAAAAGCTTTTGTACTGCCAAGGAAACAATCAAAAGAATCAAGAGGTTTCCTACAGAAATGGAGAGTATCATGGACTATGATTCCTCAGACAAGGGTCTCAAATCCAGAATCTATAAAATACTCAAAAATGTCAGCTACAAAATCACCAACAGCCCAAATGATAAATGGGCCAAAGAGCTAAACAGAGACTTCTCACCAGAGGACATTGATCAAGCCAATGAATACATGAGAAAGTGCTCTAAATCATTAGTAATCAGAGAAATGCAAATGAAAACCACACTAAGATATCACCTTACACCA
>PVKS010032884.1:0-22177 GCA_004027875.1 Aplodontia rufa | reverse complement strand
ATCCCCCTATTACTCTGAAAGTCATTCAATTTGCAGTTTTGTTAGGTTAGCCGTCTGCCCTACTGCTTCCCCATATATGCTAGCATCCACAGATGAGAGAAACCATTCGGCCCTTGAGTCTCTGAGCTTGGGAAACTTCACTAAGCATAATTCTATCCATCTCCATCCATTTGATATCAAAAGCCATAATATCGTCTTCTCTAATGGCCGAGTAGTATTCCATAGTATATATGTACCAAAGCTTTTGTATCCACTCGTCGAGTGAGGGGCATCTGGGTTGGTTCCATAGTCTAGCTATAGTAAATTGAGCTGCTATGAACATTGAGGAAGCCACATCGCTATAATATGCTGATTCTAACTTTTTTGGGAAAATTCCCAGGAGTGGGATAGCAGGGTCATAAGGTGGTTCCATCCTTAATTTTTTGAGGATTCTCCACACTGCTTTCCATAGTGGCTGAACCAGTTTGCAGTCTCTCCAGCAGTGTAACAGTGTTCCTCTTTTCCCACAGCCCCTCCAGCATCTGTCATTGTTTGTAATCTTCATTTTTGCCACTCGAACAGGAGTGACATCCAATTGTTTTTAAAAATCTCTTACATATGAATTCTTATGACATACGGTGTTTCTGAGTCGTAGCTATTTCTCCTCAAAATGCTGAACAGTCTGATTCTCTAATTCCTGACCTCATGGTATTTGGTGGTATGAAACAAAGGCTTTAGAAAATTTCCTTTGTCTTGCTTTTAATTAACTTGTACGATTCTGTCCTTACTCATAAAATCTAAAACATTTATAGCCAGGCACAGTAGCGCACAACTGTCATCTCAGCCACATGAGAGGTTGAGACAGGAGGATCCCAAGTTCAAAGGCAGCCTCAGCAATTTGGTGAGACCCTGTCTCAAAATAAAAATTAAGAAGAGTGGTGTGTGCGGCTCAGGGGTAGAGTGCCCCTGGGTCCAACCCCAGTACTGCAAATAAATAAATAAGTCCTAAAAAATGTTTACCAGCACAGGTCACATGATCATCCTTTCAGGTAATTTTGTAAATAATATGCATTTTCCATCTGCAGAGCCAAGGTCTTGAGATGTGTTTTTTGAACTCCGAATCACCTGCATCACGAGCTGTGCTGTGTAATCTGTCTGCCCTTCTTCCTTCTGGTCTTCATCTCCTGATGGCTTTGCCCTGCAGCCTAGGGGACAAGGGTTTCACACTGCTGATTCATCTTTCTACTTTTGTATTGCTGGTTTCTGTTCATGATCCCGCCAGTCCCTGTTTGCTAGGCTGCCTTATTCTTACTATTTCCAATTTCATCTCTGTTTTCATAAAGCATTTATTTTGGTTTTGTGAGTATCTGCTATGTCTTATTAAAGATGTACCGTGGGTTTTGTTTGTTTTAGTTTTTCCTGCGAAACGTACCTTTACCGTCTCTTCTTTTTGGGGATTTGCTCCTTGCTTTAATCTTGCAAATCTCTTTCTAGAACTTGGGTTGGTTGTTATCTGTTGACTCATACTTTACTGTTCAAGGTTTTATTCAGGCTTTTAATTTGCTCAAAAAGTAGAGTGTGTGATTCACTTCAGATAAACAGGAGGCTCAGCTAATGAAAAAATCCATTCTAATTAAGTGATTCTGCAGCTGCCAGGAGGGGAAGAGAGGTCGGATCTCGGCGCACACCCACGGGAAAACATTTCTGGGTAGCCTCCCGACCCCGATCATATTTGTGAATCAGCTGGGCTGGAGGGTTGCTTTCTGCTTGTGCTGTTGTGCCCTGGGAGTTTATTGTTTGTGAGTTTAATTTGGGCTGGCTGCGTGCTCTCTCTGGGTATGCCATTTGACGGAGTCTGACCTACTGGCTATGCCCAGCCCTGCTCTTTCAGGGAGAATTTTCAGGTCTTGAGGATTTCCTGCTGGAGACAAGCACTGTTGCAATGAAGAACTGTGGTTCCATTTGTTCTATGGCTTTTCCTTACTTCCCTAACCCTCCCTCGACCTAGGGAGCTTGAGGTCCTGATGCAGCCCTTGCTTACCATTCACTGTTTTAAGGAAGGGACCTTGGGACCTGATTCCATCTATCTCATATCTGAAAGCAATGTGGGTGCCTCATTTCACATCTGTGCAGTCCTGAAGAAGGGCTTCCCAGTTTTTATTTTATTTTAGTAATTTAGCATGAGGTTTCAGAAAGGATGCAAGAAGAAGGAAATAAAACGAAGCCAAAAGTATCTCTTAGTTTATAATTTGAGCACTGGTTTTACTCTTAGGAAGCCCCTCTCTAGGAACGACCACACATTTGTCTTCAAGTTCTTATAACATATTCATACGTATATTTAACTCCTAATACATCTGGAATTGACCTTTGTGTGTGGTTTGAGGTGCCTATGAAACTTAATTTCATAGTTATATGATTGTCCCAGCACCATGTGGTAAATGTAAATCTCTTTCTTTTAAGTTTTCACTGTTTTGTAAAATGAAATATTTGTTTTGTAAGAGAATCGCATCTTGTGTGGGTGTTAGGATTTAAACTCCACATCTTGGTCCACACTTCTGTTGCTGGAACAAAAGTACCTGAGACTGAATAATTCATGAAGAATAGAGGTTTCTTAACTCCTGACTCTGGGGGCTTGGAAGTGCAAGAGATGGTCCTGGCATCTGCTGAGCCTCTGGTGAGACCTTATGCTGCATCATAAGATGATGGGGGACATCACGTGGTGAGACAGAGCCAGCTTGCTAATTCAGGTCTCTTCCTCTCCTGATAGAGCCACTAATGTCATTGCCCTTGCCCTACCCTCATGACCTCATCTAATCCTAATTACCTCCCAAAGACTTCACCTTAGAATACAGTTAACATACAAATTTGGGGAGTAAGTTTCCAGCATGTGAAGTTTGGGGGATACATTCAGACCATGGCTGTCCACGTGTTAGTAGGTTTTTAAATTGGCTAACATCAGTCTAAGCAATTCTCTAGTAAGGTGTAGAGAGCTTTGAGGCAAGATGTTTCCTCTCTGAGGGGCGCTGTGGGGTGTGCAGCTCTGGGAGGAGACTAGTGTCATTCCTGTTTTCTGGAGACCACGCTTACAGTTGAACACAGGCCAAGTGACTGACTTACACTATGTCCATTGTGCCATCTCTCTGAGTTGCCAAGAAGAATCTGTGTAAGTGACAAGGACTTACTGTTTAATGTGATGCCTCTTTAAATAAGGGCAGATTATGCTTCTCCCTGCACCAGGCTGTGAACCATGTGGTAGGATTTTAAGAGCAAGCATTGGGGGAAGGCTTCCTGGAGTGAGATGCAGGAAGGATGAACTCCAGGCAGGCAGGGACCAACAAGGAGAAGAGAAGTTTCAATCTGTGCCCAGGAGCCGTGAGGGTCTCGGATCAGCAGATATGCAGGTCGTGAGCTGGGGAGAGGTGGGTGATAGTGCTGGAGAGTAGATGGCGTGGGACCAATTGGAAACAACTGGGAATTTCTAACTGAAATGTTTGGACATTATTTGCAAATCAGCTGGATCCTGCTAAATGATTTTAAGTAGCACCATTATCAGAGAGCTGGAGGAACAGGAATTTGGCAGGAAGGAATAGAGTGGGGGAAATGATTTATGGGAATATTGTCACAGTTGAATTTCAAGATAATAAGGTGGAGAGGTGGTGGGGGTGGAGGGGATGGTGGCAGGAGGTAACTTCTCTTAGAAGTTCAAGGATGGCATCTGAGCCTATCCCAGCAGCTCTTGAGAAATCTGAATAAGCATTTCCTTTTCCTGCTTGAAAAACAAAACCTTTGCCTTATCTCTCTTCTGAAGGAAGGCTCAGCTTTCTTCTAACTATGTTGGCCTGGAAGGTTTGGGAATTTGACAGTTCTCGTTAGCCCCCCTGAGCAAGGAAGGTGGTAATCAGCCCGGTGCCACTCAGAGTTTTGCATGGAGGGACCCTGAGCTTCCATCCTGTGACAATGTCGCAGAGATATCAGCTCCACGCAGGACCTGGCAGCTGTCAGATGTCAGCTCTGGTAATGACTATATCTTGTAAAACTTTGCAAATTCGCCATTCCCCATGTGAGCACTTTTTATTCCTCATTTTTTAATTTTTTCATAAGCTCGATACATTATACATTGCTCATTTGCTGCTAAAGCTGGAGCCAGTGGAGCAATAACCTCCTGAACACTTGAAATTCCCTGCTACTTTTCTGGAATTGGTGGAAGACTGAGAGCTGCTCAAACCAATGAGACTTCAGCCTTGAGCTTTTGCAGCAGGACTGAGAGAATTGCTGAGCCTTTGTCTCATCTGGAGCACAGGCTGGTCATTCAATAGAAGCTCCCAGAAAAAAAAATCCCACAATTAAATGATCATGAAGTCCTGTTTATGAGACCAGACGTCCCCAAGAATGTTCTTTATCCTTTTGAATCTGTGATTTTTGTTCGAGTCTCTTTATGTCCTATCAGTGGCACTTGTCTCCTTACCTTGGTGTTTAGTTTTCTTCACAGATCCCTCTCTAGAAATTTGATAGGAATATTATTAGATCATGCATTGCTCTAAAGCTCCTCTCTGAAGAGGTTTAAAAGGAATAAGCTCCTTCTGGATATCATTTTAGAGAAAGTTTGATAAAATCTAGATAGTTAAGCCAAGAATGTATTTACAGATTTAAAAGGAAGTACATGAGAGGGGGAAATGCTTCAGAGAAGGGGACTTAAGAATGAAGAACTTAAAAATACTTATTTTGAGAAATTAATATTATTTCGTGCATCCAGGAAAACCTCTAGGAGCAATCATAAAGGAGTCAATCAGCTGGCTAGGAACATCTCAGAAGAGAAGGCTTTAAGGCAACCAGTGATGTGCACAGGTATTTGATCGGTGAGGAATCAAATTAAAGAAATCAAAAGGCATTTGAACTTCCACCTAGAATTTTGGGATGTGGATTTTTAAATTTGGAATGTATTCTGATTTGCACAGGTTCTGAGGACCCTGAAGGAATCAAGGATAGAGAAGATCTTAGCTCATGTGTATGTGTTTACTTACTAGGAGAGAAAGCACAATATCATTGTCAAGGGAATCCTTATGGATGTTGTTGTGAAGCTGTTGGTCTATGCAGCGATGCCGCTGATGGATTAAACCATAAGGGTGTGTTATCATCAGTGTGTCCATTTGGGGTCCAGGTTCTTGGTGTCCCAAAGAATTGAGCAAGACACACAGATGTAACAGGCAAAATAAAGGTTTATTGAAGGTGAAGGTGGAGTGGGAAATCAAGAAAGAGAGGCTAAAGGCCCCCATGTTTGAGATTCACATCTTATATACTGAGCTGTGAAGCATTCTCTTCCATATGGGGACACGGTTGAAGACCTTACCCTGTTTGCTCCCCTTGGTTACCATACGATACCTGATTAGACTAGCGTTCAGTTTTCCCCCATTGGTTACTTTAGGAAACCTAACTAGAATACTACCCACTTATCCCCATTGATTATTTTACAATAACAAACTTGTGGTGGGAATAAACGTGGCTAGAATTATCCTGAGCCCTAAGTCCTCAGTGGTGGGAGTTGTCATAGCAGTAGGACTTAGCATTTTCTTGTACCCTGCCTTCACCATCTTGGAGTCTCTGAACTCCTACCTAACAGGTGCAGCTGTGAGATCTGCTTTTATTTTGCAAGTGCTCCTCCTACATGGGGTCTGTTCAGGTAGTCTCCCGGCCATTCTTAGGGCTGCCCCTGTTGAGGTGTGGGTGGGTGTCCTGTGCTGCAGACTCACATCACACCTTCTTCATCTCACCCTAGCCCTGCACTCCTTTGTTGAAAGGAGGAACTGCCCAAGCTCCAGATCCAGCCTGAAAGACACAATGGGGGGCTGGAGCGGTGCCTCAGCTGTTACCATGCTTGCCTGGCAAGCGCAAGGACCCAAGTTCGAACCCCAGCACCACATACACAAATAAGTGTCGGAGCAATGAAAACCAAATGAAAAACTAAATAAAATTGGTTTTCTCTTTCTTACTGTCCCTCTCTCTTTATTAAAAAAAAAAGACACAAAGGAATCACTTGTCAATAGTGCTCTATCTACATTTTGTATGGGCCTTTGAGCGGAAGCAGTCCTTGCTTATTGTGTAGATTCTGTCTTAGGAAAAACCAAAAGGGAATTTAAGTTTACTTGACCATGGAAAGAACAGGAAGCAGCCTTGCACCCAGGGGACCAGAATTGATTGCAATTCTCTTCCCTGCTCAAGGGGAAGGAGAGCAAGTCAGCACCCAGAGAGGGATGGGTTCCTTGACTTGGTTTACAGGAGGCTCGAATGATTTGTGTGCAAAAGAAAACGTACAACAGGGTGGTAAATCTTACAGCCCCATCTACTGCATCTATTCTTACTTTTCAAGTATACAAACTAATACTCTTGTTGGATTTGGAAATATATTAGTTGTGTCTTTCTCTATCTTAATATACATTTGGAAAAGTTTTCCATCCCTGCCTGTAATAGTTAGTCACTTCCTTCCTTCCTTTCTTTTTAAAAGAAAAAGACAGGAGAGAGGAAGAGAGAGAGAGAGAGGGGAATCAATTTTATTTATTTTCTTATCTGGCCTTTGTTTCCCTCACACTTAGTTGTGTATGTGGTGCTGGGGTTTGAACCTGGGTCCTTGCTCATGCCAGGCAAGCACTCGAACCCCTAAACCACTGCTCCAGCTCCTAATTAAGATTTTCAGTTCAGCACTCTCTCTTTGGCCAATAGGCAGAGTTCTGGGGAAAAGTGCTTTTCATTATAGATGGAGATCTCTTTATAAATAAATTTACTAAAGAGTTAATAGCCAAAGACAACAACCTAAGATGAGGCAGGAAGATCCTCCCCTGGACTCACCTTCCACATTGCCCTTGAGAACAGGGAAGCTGTGTCAGTCAATGCCACTGTCTTATTTTGCCCCTAGGCTGTAAGTGCCTGGTCAGCCAAGGGGAAATTAAAATATTTAAGAACCAAATATAGCAATTACTAATCAGACAGCAATAACATCAGGTCTAAATCAAATCAGTAAGTGCCCATCTATTGGTTCCTCTGTACAAAGGGGTAAAAAGAGGATTAAGACAGAGTTTCTACTTTGACAAAGCACTCAACTTTGGTTGGATAGAGTAGACCGAGACCTGAAACCTTACAAGGTAATTCTTGAGTTAATACAACTCAAGAATATAATATAAGGAAAGCATAAAAGAAGAAAGGGAAATTTCACAGGAAATTCTAAATAAGTGGAGGATAGATCATGTGGTAAAGTTGTACAGAGGAAATAGTTGGACCTTGATTAATAAGGGTTTCATATGATGAAGAAGATAATGAAGTTCTTAGCGTGGGAAGCAGTTGAAACACAAACATGAAAATAGAAGTGAAAAAATGTTGTTTAAAAGAATATAAAGAATGCCATTTTTTTTAAAGAGCAAAATTCACTTCATTAGAGGAAAGTGTTTGGAGCTTCAAAGTGAAGGGCTCTGGTGGAGCAGTTTTAAGTTAGGACAGTGGAGGGACAGTTCATTTATTGCTATGTGGAGGGCATAAAACTGTGTCAGTTTAGAGATGGCTGCAAGAACAAATTAACACTCATCTTGTGAATATATAAAATATTGATAGTTTGTTCATGATGGATTTTTCCATATTCATTTGAATTTTTAAAATATTGCCTCTTAATTATCTTCATATCCGAATCTTTCTGGTGCCCTCCTTTAATTTTGGTATCCAAGGCAAGTGCTCACGTTTCTTTTCTTGGTCTTGGCCCTGAATAAGTTTCTACCAATTTGAGTGTCCATAGAACAAAAGTTTATATTTTACTCGTAAAAATGAACAATGCAGGTTTGTTGGTTAGGTGACTCTGTTTATGGACCCAGGCTTCTAAAACAGTGCATGCCTCTGAGGTTGCTGGGTGCTCCTATTCATCCCAGCAGTGGATAAAATCAGGGAGGATGCTTATAGAGAGGAGGTTTCCGGGTTTACTCTCATTCTGGTGGCTACAGGTCCGCCATACTGGAGGACAGGTTGGTAAATGTGTAGCCATGCTCTTGGGAAGAAAAGGTAGTAAGAAAAAGGAGTAATCTAATAGATCCACAATTTATGCCTGTAATTTAAGATTCTGAGAATAAGCAAAATATTTTCATTTGAATTTAATCTTAGGTTCCCAGTGTATCTACATATAACCACTGACTCTTTTCATAGATCATGTGTCAATATCCTGTCAGCATTTTGGGAGTTGGTGGGCTTAGGGGAAAGGGGAATTTTGAGGTCATCTATAAGAAATGGATAAAGAAAAGATCCTGTACCTAACTGCTTGTTTACATGAGTTGGAGTGGAGACTATCAATGAAGTGCAGAAGTAAAACAGACTGGAGGTCAAGAGTATGGTTGTTTTGTAAAATCTGAGCATTATCCAGTATTTTAAGAAACATAATGGATTGATGCTGGGAACTAAATGCCTGATTTCCCCCAAATTCTAATGTTGAAACTCTGATCCACATGTGATCCTGTTTAGAGGTTGGACCTTTGGGAAGTAATTGGAATTAGGTGAGGGCACAAGACTGGAGCTCCCATGATGATATTAGTGCTCTCAAAAAGGAAAAAAGAGGAGAGCCATGTGAGGATACTCCAAGGAGATGACTCTCTGCAAATCACAGAGAGGTACACCTTCATCTCAGACCTCCCAGACTTGTGAACTGTGAGAAATAAATATTTAACATTTAAATCATCCACACTGTAACACTTTGTCCTAGGAACCCAAAATGACAAAAACAGTATAAAAGATATAGAAATATATAAAATATAGCTACAAAGTCATTAAAGACAATGAAAGTGGCCACTGAGAAGCATGGTAGTGTGAAAGTGAGAATTTGAACTTAGAAGTATGATTTGGAAATGAGTTTATCAACATCAGATCTGACACTAAAATAGTGGACTTTTTCCTCATCACTACCCTATTCTCCAAGTCTTTGGACATCTATGGGTGTCTTACAGTTGAATTTTATTCTACCACTTTCTGTCTGAAGTTAGCATTGGATCCCAGAAGTTAAAGGGTCCGTCCTATGAGGATGCTTCCACTTCCATTGTCAATCCGAGGTCTCCTGTTCTCCTGTATTTCTGATTGGCTGACTATAAATAGGGGTTTCCTGTGACTTCCTTCTCAGAATCAATAATACACTAGAAGAACTCACAAAACTCAGGAAAGCACTTTACTTACTAATACTGGCTTCTTTTAAAGGATACAGCCTAGGAACAGTCCAACAGAAGCGATGCTTAGAACAGGGCTTGGGGGAAGTGAAGCTTCCACACCTTCTAAGAGTATACCATCCTCCCAGCACCTCAATGTGTTAACCTACACAGACCCTGGCTTAATTTTTTTTTCTTTTTTTATTGGAGGTCTCATCTTGTAGGAATGATTTAGTAAAACATTGGGCTTTGGTGTTTAACTCAATCTCTAGCCCCTCTCTCCTCTGCATAGGTTGGAGGTAGAGCTCAAAGTTCCAATTTGTGAATCATACTGTGTTAGTCAGCTTCTCATCACTGTGATAAAAATACCTCCCATAAACAACTTATAGGAGGAAAGATTTATTTTGGCTCATGGTTTCATTTTATGGGCCTGAATTAAAGCAGAAAATCATGAGAGAAGGATGCAGGAGAAGAAAGCGGCTCGACTTGTGGTGGTCAGAAAGCAGAGAGAGAATGAGAGAGAAAGGACCAAGGACAAAACACTGTCTCCAAGGGCACACTTCCTAGGACCTGCTCCCTTCAACATGGTTCCACCTCTTACAGTTTCCACCACCTCCCAATAATGCCTTCAGTGATGAACCCATCAACAGATTAATCCATTGGAGAGATCAGAGCCCTCAAGATCCTATCGCTTCCCACCTCTGAACGATGCTGCATTGCAGAGCAACCCTTTTACCTACGTGTCTTTGGGGGGCACTTCATATCCAAACCAGAATGCATGACTTTCTGCCAATCAGACCCCATTCTGAAGCTGTCCAGGAGCTCTCTGCCACCAGCATCTTATCAGCTTATAAAAGACACTCTTGTCCCTCCAGAGATTCTAAGGGTTCTAGAAGCTGAATGCCAAGAACAGGGGGACAAAGATCAAATATATACTTTTATGGTTGTAGAACTTAAAAAAAAAAGATACAGTGTTCGATGCTGGTTTGGGGGGAAGACCAAGTTGAAGACTCTCCTTTTCTTCCCCTGAGATGCATGGGAGTGAGGGGTTGGCCTCTGTGTAAGAGACATGGTCACAGAATTTAATAACCAGAAGAAAATTTGGTAATCATTAAGTCTAATACATGTTTCCAAGTGGTTCCTAGGCAACATGCAAAACATGAATTCCATGGTTAAATGAGCCTGCTCAACGTTGTATACCATATAATCTTGGGGTTTCATACTACTTATTAATAAACCAGAGGATCTGAAGAGTCCTACAGTAGATTAAACATATTTACCTTAACTCTTCCCCAAAGCTATAGAAACCATTTGTTTTCATAATTCATATTTTTCCCTTCATTCAACAAATATTTATTGAACATCTACTATTTTCTCTGTGGTAGGAAAGGCTGATGTTCTGGAGAACATAGTTTGAGAAATGGTGACCATGTCCAATTTCTTCCTTATCCAAGTGAGAAAATTAAGTTTATGAATTATCAGGTTTTGGTAAAGGGAGGAGGTGAAAGAGAGGTTGTAAAGGGGATTCCTATATCCATAGGGAAATCATTGGGGGGAAATACAGCAAGATGATGGAAACTGAGAAGAGACAGAGCTGGTGATGAAGTCTGGGAGGCGGATCTGTTTCCATCTGAGGGTGACATATAAAGCTAAAGGACAAATGAGACAAGTGAACGCACTGTCCTGGTGAGGAGAGCATCTGCCTGCTAATTTTATAAAAGTGGAGATGCAGGACTGGTGGAAATGAAGCAGAGAAATGCACATACAGACTCCCCTACTCAAGCAGTCCGTAAGGCAGCAAGAGGCTGGAGAAGAAGAAGCACCTGCTAGTTTCTGAGTATTGAGCAGGACACTCTGCCTAGACATGAGACACGATCAACAGAGGTTTCTTCCATGGATGCATTGGAAGAATAATTGTAGTCTTGTTTCCAAGACCTACAATCATAATCGTTTGTGTCCAGGGCTCAATTGTATTATTTCAGAGGTTATATGACACACAGAACCACAAGCTCAGGGGCCCTGTACAATGTGACAAAAGATATAAAAACCTTTCTTATGCAGAGAGATGCTTAGCTCCCAAATATAACTTGGAATGAGGCAGGGAGGCTTCTCAGATGATGAGAGCATCGTAAGGGAAGAGAAAAATACCCAAATAAATGCTCTACTGTGATAACAAGCAAATTCTGCAAGGAGCTGTCTGGAAAGCACTCCCACGTGGAGTGCATGTTGATCTCCCTCCCCATTCATTGTGTGTGTCCCTCTCATGCGGCTTTCATTATTTAAGCACTATCTGGTGTCATTAAGATATCAATTTTATTTAGGTATATCTGCATTGGCAGTTTAATTATGTCTGGGTAAGGCTCTGTATTTATTCATGGGTGATCTTTGGTAGTTGTCAGGCCCCAGCCTGGAGATAAAGGCAGAGTGCCCGAGGAATGCTAATGTTCTCCTGCTTGCCACTTGACAAACACACATGCCAGTTATTACCAAACTGATTATTTCAATCATTAGCAACACATACATCAACCTCCTTCATCAGAGATTGCCACATGCATTCATCTTTTCATAAGCAATTATCTGACAAGGGCACTGAGAATGGATGCTCTAGGGGGAATTGTCCAGCGTGGGTCGGCCACGGGATGCAGCAAGCTGAACACCCCTGTTAGCACCGTTGTTTCATTAATCAGATTAGGACAATAACCCAAGGAGTGAGCACCATGTTCATAAACAATAACCAATCAGGGTGCCTTTGTGTTGTCTGTAGTTGTGGATGCATTTCTTTCTAGAGGATGCTGCATTGCAGATCCCCTTGGAAAACCTGGCTCTCTGTTCATCCTATCATCCATCCCATTTATAATAATTACTCTTGTTCCAAGGAGCTGGGTGCGAAAGAGACCGCATTAGTGGAAGTGCCGTCTGGTCCTTATTGCTCACCTGACTCATGGCCTTCTGACATCACTGCTCCACAGTAGTGTGAACCAAACTGAGCACACAAAGAGGTTGGGCTGAACCAGGCAGCACAGAGTCTGAGAAGTGATGAATGAAAGAAACGAGAAGCAGCAAAATCTGCTCCCAGGCAGAGCCCTTTCTTCAAAGGGTAGCTCACAGAAAAGGCAGTTTTGCCTTAATTATAAAGGGCACTCCAGACCCTTAAAACTGAAGGACTGGTTTGTGCTTTTCTACACTCACCGTTGGTTCTGATGGTTTCTCACCCATTTTGGAAAAGACAACTCTCTGTCCAGCTTGACTTAGGCTTTTGGTTATTGTGAATGCAAACTTCCAGAGTTTGGGTTTTTAATGATTCTGTATGATTGCCTACTCAATGGTCATACATTTATATTTATATTTTTTAAGAAAACCCAAACTAAGAAAAAAAAGGTATTATTTATATATTTTACTATATGAACACAAGGTATCATAAGTATGAAAATATATATTTTTCAGTGTTTATTTTTATTTGATGTCACATACAGTGGGATGACAATGATGATGGTGGTGATGATGGTGATGGTGGTGGTGGTGGTGGTGGTAGTGGTGATGATGGTGGTGGTGGTGATGATGGTGATGGTGGTGGTGGTGGTGGTGATGGTGGTGGTGATGATGGTGATGGTGGTGATGATGGTGGTGGTGATGATGGTGATGGTGGTGGTGGTGGTGGTGATTGTGGTGGTGATAATGATGGTGATGGTGGTGGTGATGGTGGTGATGATGGTAATGGTGGTGGTGATGGTGGTGGTGGTGACGATGCTTTCTATTCATATAATGCTTCACTAATACATTCATTTTTATTTTCATGAAAATTAAATGTGCTTAAAATGACTGTTAACTAAAATTAAGAGATTTGATGCAACTCTCCCAAGATCAAGAACTGATTAATGGTAACCCTTAAGGAGAAGTTTCCTCAATCTTACTTTTATTATGAGATCATTGGAGTCATAGTAGACCAATATTCCATGTGATGCTTCAAATCCTGACAGTGGTTACTTATGTGAGGAGTTCTTACTTCCTTTGAGTATATATCCCATTCTATTGAACAACTCTAACAGTTAGAAATTTTGTTTATAATTGTGCCAAAATTTTTATGTTTATAATTTCCAAATAGTTCTGATTTCCTTTTAGGTGCACAGAGAACAAATTTAATTCCTTGTGCAGTAACCCCTAATCTTCAAATGTTTAAAGACCACCCATAATGTCTCTTGGAAACTTCTCTTCAGGCTAATTTCAGGTATCTAAGCTGTGTAGTACTGCACTCTCAGGCTGTGTTAGAGGGGAAAACAGTTCTTTTTCTAGTCTCATGTACCACTCAACACAATATATCAAACAGGAGATCCTTCTGTGAACCCCACCTGAGTGTTCTCCTAATTAATTCAATTCTTACACTTTTCTGCCTATACGTACATCTCATCATATCCCACAGGTTAGGGACTCAGTCCCAAATGACTGTCATCACCCACTTCAGATGGGTAGTACATTGAGACCTCTACTTCTATCCAAATGACTTTAAATAGAGATTTCCCACTACATTCTTTTGGGCTTCAATTAAGTTGCTCATGGAATTTAGGGGAACATTTTTCTTATGTTTACCCATTTATTATAAAGGTTGTTAGAAAGGATATTACTGAATAGCCAGATGGAAGAGATGCACAGGGAAAAAAATGTGGGAAGGTATAGGAAGATTCCGTGCCTTCTCTAGGCCCCTCTATATGTTCAGCTACTAGAAGCTTTCTGAACTTAGTAGTTGTTTTTTCAATAGAGGCTTCATTATGTAGTCATGATCATTTACATCATTAGCCATCGGTGATCAACTTAACCTTGAGCATCTCTCCCCTCCACCAGGGTTTCTGCACCCCTCCACCAGAAGGGGTGGTGGTGCAGAAAGTTCCAGCCCTGGCATCTTTTTGGTTGCCCTGGCAATCAGCCTCTAAACTAAGGCTGTCTAGGAATCCTAGTCACCAATCACCTCAGTAGCATGCAAAAGACACCGGTCACTTCAGAAGTTCTAACAGTTTTGGAACAGTGATCCAGGAAGAAGACCAAATATGTATTTCAATAGCAAGTACCACAGGGAGGGTGGCTTAAACAAGAGAAATTTATTTTGTCACAGTTCTGGAGACCGGAAGTTCTAGGTCAAAGTCTTGGAAGATTGGTTTTTGTTGCATTCTCTCTTTGATTTGCTGATGACCACCTTCCTATTGTGTCATTATATGACCTTTCCCTTCTTGGGCATACTCCTGGTATCTCTTCTTTTGTTATGAGGGCATCAGTTCTATTAGATTAGGGACCCAATATTATGGCTTCATTTAACCTACTTACCTCCTCTAAGTCCCTTTATGAAATACAGTCACATTGGGACTGTATTTCAGTCAACTTAAAATGTGTCAATTTCCAGGGGACACAGTTGAGTTCATGACGGATACCAATGAAGTGAAGGTCTCCACTTCTTCAGTGTACTTTATTAAGTATATAGAAACCGGAGAGAGCCAGTACCGTTCACATGGGCAGGAGGTTCTTCAGGTCTGTGTGAACTATCTGACCTCTGTTTCCTTTCTTCAAGTGGCCAGTCAGGATGCATGTGCACTGAATGAATGCTGAGTAAACAGCCAACAGATGCTTCTCTGGCCAAGGTGTTCAGAGAACACAAACTTGTCAAGACGAAGGCAAGGGATACGATTCCATTAAAGAAGGAGAGTTCTCAAGGGGCAAAAGCGTTTTGGAACTGGCTAGCTTGCAGCACAGGATGTAGAATTGAAACCACCCTTTCACATCTCAGAGAAACTGGCTTCTTAGAATATGTTTGGAAGTTGGAAGCAGCGATTATAAAAACTGGTCCTTCCATTCCCAACATGCACACCAAGAGCGAGTGAGACAGTGATGAATTACCCAGGATGCGGTTCGAATAATTTAATAAAAAGAGGTGAAAATGGGGTCTTTAATTCCTAACCTTTGGCACTGTGGCTAAAATCCATTAATAGAACATGGATTAAGAAGTCCAAAGTGAGATTACTCACCTCACCCACCAGTGAATCACTCTGGCACTTGGGTCAGAATTAACATCTGAGAATTCTTTGAAACTTTATGGCTGGGATTTCTCCCCTCCCCCTGACTTGGCTTAGCCTTTTTAGCAGAGGAGATAGGAAATCTTTGGCATCCATTCAAAACTCATTCAAACCACAGGGTAGAAACTTGAAGGACGCCGTTGGGGATAGACGAGGTCAACCTGATGGCTTATATCATAGCTTTCATTTAAAAAAGTTCTTTTATAGTATCAGTAGGGAGAATTATATCACAATATGTAAATAGATACAGCAGGATTTATAAATCCACATGCTTTCCCTTAAGCAGTAGCTTTCAAATATTTGATGACCTTAAAACTCTTAGTTCAAAGGAAATTTTACTCTCAAGTAAAAATGAATAAAACTGACAAAAGGAAAGTTGCCCTGCTTAAATAAGAATGTGAGGTCCCCAGACCCCTAGCTCTTTCCATTTCACTCTTTTGAGTGATCTTCCAAGAAAATAGATTAAATGGCTGTTCTGTAGGAGTCTGATCTCCTTCTATACCTAATTTCTCTCAACGGACTGCAGAAATGTGTGAATGAAAGCTGATTGTGAAGTACAAAGTCACACTCGTTAAGTTTTGAAAACGAAATGTGGTCTTCCTATGTAATGCAGAGATTAAAGGAAATACATTTTCCTCACTGCAGGAGCATTTGAGACTCTTTGTTTGAAAACAAACTTTTGAATAAAAGTCTATTTTTATCAATTTTTACTTTTTTATTTTTATTTTTTTAAAGAAAGAGAGAGGGACAGCGAGAGAGAGAGAGAGAGAAAGACAGAATCAATTTTATTTAGTTTTTCATGGACTCTCCCTGCTCACACACTCATTGTGTACGTGGTGCTGGGGTTCAAACCCGCGTACTCCCGCATGCAAGGCAAGCCCGTAACCGCTGAGCCACTGCTCCAGCCCCTGAGCATGCCTTTTTAATCGACCACGCCATGCAATGTTGAAGATGGAAGGGGACCCTAGAAATTGAAATCAAGGACAATAATTGCCTAAAAGTGCTTTCTACCCACTGAACATTTTGTAAGAATAAATGTTGATGATGATGATATTGTATTTCTTTTAACTAAAGCCATACTATACCTTTAATGTTCAACCCTGAACCTATTAATGTGAATTTGGGAAAAGGAAAACTATCTTGTACAGTATCCAGCAGTTAGTAATCAACACGTATAACACTAGAATATAATAGATTGTTGCTTGAGGACATTGCGATCAGTCATAAAAGCCTAATAATTGGAGGTCAACTGGAATTTAAAGAGGAATAATTTAGTTTGTCTTGTACAAAAACATGTTTCATTTATACCTAAACTAGATCCCAAGGGACTCCTTTTCATTGGAACGCAAGAAGATAAATCTATCAGTCTAGACCTGCGAGTGTCAACCTTGTTTAATGGAGAGAACTTAGGTTTATTTATCAAGTAAGGTCCAAGGCAGACAGGCATCCCCTCTTTATAGCCCTATATTTGCAAGGTTGGAGCATCACAGAGTAGGATCTCAGTTTACATGGTTGGTGATGAATTTTCAGAATCGGGAGAGATAGTAAAGACTGTGCGGAATCATAATTATTGGTGAGAATCCTTTGTATACTTGGAAACTCAATGAAAAAATCATATTATTTTGCGTATGGAAATGTGGCTTTCAGATTTCTTTTCCTGTGATATTGGAAGCCAACGTGCCTCTCTTTCTCTCTCGATCAGTCATAAAACCTGATAGTCAGAGGTCAACTGGAATTTAAAGAGGAATAATTTAGTTTGTCTTATACAAAAACATGTTTCAATATACAGAGAAAGAGAGAGAGAGGGAAGAAAGGGACATTGAGAGAGAGAGAAAGAGAGAGAGGGAAAGAGAGAATCAATTTTATTTAGTTTTTCATATGACTTTCATTGCTCTGACACTTTGTTGTATATGTGGTGCTGGGGTTCAAACCTGTGTCCTCATGCATGCCAGGCAAGCGCTGTCTCCACAGAGCCACCGCTCCAGCACCATCACGGTCTCTTTTGATTTGAAGAAGGTAATAAAAATGAAGGGGAATTTTGTCTCCTTGAACTTGATTGCTTGGCTGCTGAGGATTTGCATATGATTGGATTGCTGTACAAGTTTAACTGTTTGATCCACAAATTGATTCTTGGTGATAGTTCAAATGTAAAACTCCAATCAGTTTGAAATGAGAGTATAGTCATAAATATGCAGCAATGTTTATGGAATAAAGATTCTTTGGCAAATGCCTCTAACCTGTGAAGTGAAATTATAGAGAGGGACCATTCACTCTGCCAAGTAAACTTTAGTACCCTCATCCACGCTGGAATCTGGGTTTAGAAGAACATCGAGGGTTGCATGGTTAGTTGTTTTCCAAGATCTACCTCATCCGTGTTTGTGCATTCCATATCTCCCATCAAGACATGGAACCTGCCCATGTCCTCTCTCTTTGCATCTAAGCTGGACTTGTGACTCGAATTGATCAGTAGTGCATGGCAGAAGTGATACTGTGCAAGTTCTAGAATTAGCCTTTTAGAGTTTGATAGCTTCTTCCAAGGCTCACTTTGAGACCTGAGCCACCATGAAAGGAATCCAACTTGTTCCCCCGCCCTTCTTCATCCCCCTCAAATGAGGACCTAAATGTGTGACTGAAACCACCCAAGTCATTCTAGACCCTACTGAGCTTACACCCAAGTAACACGGAATGAGTGACTCCAGGTGACATTATAGGCATCCAAAGAGCACTAAGCCAAACCCTTCCTGTACTTCAGAATCATAAATACATAAATGTTTTGCATTATATTAAGCATTGAGTTTTGGGGTGCTTTGTTAAATAGCTGTAACTAATATTTGACCAGGGGAGCTGTGGTAGATATTGTTTTGTAGACTCTTCCATGAATATTATGGTTTAGATGTAGGTGTCCCCCAAAAGTTCATGTGTGATACAATGCATGAGAATTTAGAGGTGAAATGATTGGGTTATGAGAGTCTTAACCTAATCAGTGAATTAATTCTTGCTAGGGATTAATTGAATAGTAACTGAAGGCTGGTAGGATGTGGCTGGAGGAGGTGGGTTATTGGAGACATGCCTTTGGGGCATATATTTGGTGAGCTGAGCTTTGTCTCTCTCTGCTTTCTGGTCATTATGTGATTTACTTCCCTCTGCCACACCCTTCAGCCATGATGTTCTGTCTCACCTCAGGCCCCGAGAAATGGAGTTGGCTGGCTGTGGACTGAGACCTCTGAAATTATGAGTCTCCAAATAAACTTTTCCTCCTCTAGTTGTTCTTATCAGGTCTTTTAGTCACAGCAGCAAAAAAAAACTTACTAAAACACTGATCTTCTTCCTTCCTCTAGAGAGACACTTCTGCTTTGACATCCTCTGATGTTGCCCAGAATCTCTGTGAAAAAAATGAAAACCAAAATCAAATACCAGGGACTTCCTGGGGGATGGACCTTGTATTAACTTTCCTTCTGCTGAAGGAGTGACCCTGACTGTTTCCCTTGATGTGATTCTTGACTTTGTAGGAGCGGTCACCAATGTAAATCATAGTTTCATAAATTATTCACATTCCTTATTATTTTACTGGTTCTTGGTTTTCAAGTCCCATTACAAAGGAAGACGGTAACAGGTGGCACACAGTCACCTTCCACATGATCAGATACCATAAGGAGAAGGTGGTAGTAGTGAAGATAGAAATAGGAAATGAAGCAATTAAAGGGTAAGCAGGGTTAACAGAATGAACTTCCAGGAAAAGAAGGTGCTACCATGAAAAACAGCAACATCCAATTTCAATGACTTGCAAACAGTGAGTCTACTTGTGTGGGAAGTTTGGATGACTTTTGGAACCAATCAATAATTGAATCATTTCAACCAATTATAATATAAATTCGTTTGGGAAAAAAAAGTTGAACCATGATGTAAAGTCACAAAGAGTATCTTACCCATCTAGTACCACAGTGAACTTCATTCCCTGAAACACAGTTGTTGGATGTAACCATGACTATTAAGTAGTAAGATCCACTTCTGTTGGATGGGAAAACACTACAAATGTGTGGTGTCATTTAAAACACAGAAATGTAGCACTAATCCACCAAATCAAGATTTCTTGATAGAAAACTCCTTTTAAAATTTTGGCAGGGTAGGGACTGAAGTGGTGGCTCAGCGATTATGGTACTTGCCTAGCATGTGCAAGTATGTGAGTTTGAACCCCAGCACCACATACACAACGAAGTGTTGGAGCAATGAAAGCCACATGAAAAATGAAATAAAATTGATTCTCTCTTTCTCTCCTTCTCTTTCACTCTCCCTTTTTCTTAAAAAAATTTTTTTTGGGAGGGCAGGGTAAAGGTATCTGCTAAATTGCCATTTGTTTATTAGTTGAAAACGCTGTTAAATTCAGGGATGTTGTCACCTAAGCTGAGATTTTATATTTGCAGAAATAACGATGGTAAAGAAGTGAATGAAATAAAGAATTCTTATTACCTTCAGTGCCTTGGATAATCTCAGCCCTGAGAACTATAGAAAAATGCTTTCCCACTGCCGTCTGCTCTCTCTTGTCCCCTTCCGTGTACCAGAGGTAGTTCTAACCTTGTTGGTAAGTGTCTGGTAGAAATTTTTATCAGAGTTTGCAGTGAGTGATCAGTTGCCTTTAATACTTGAAAGAAAATTGAATGGAAGAATTCAATTACTCATGTGAAAAATGAACCTTCTACCCAAGGTTTGGCCACTTCTGGTATGCTTGTTTTAAAACTGAATTATAGTTGCAATACATTTGCCAGAGACACAGACATTAATTTCTCTCAAACCATTCAAGATGGGGAGGACAGAAAAGGAGGGAACAGAGAGAAAATAAGATAATAAGAGCTTCCCCTTGATTTATTCACCTTTGCGCAAACTAATGGGGAGGGGCGGGGGACTGCCCTAGGAGCTGGAAGAGAGATGGAGGAACTGTGGAGGGAAGGATTTCAGGGCAGCCTGCCAAACACGAAGTTAGATTGTTGTTCTTAGATGATATAAGATCACTTTATTTCTCTAGCTGCTTTAAAAAAATACATATGCATAAAATATGCCACATGATGTGGCTGGAGTGAGCGAAAGCCACTTTGTTTATCTAGGAAAAGGTTGTATTCCTAACCTGCCTGTCTGTTAACTCATTCTTTAAATAAAGATAAACTGAGCCTGCGCTTAGGGGACTGAAGTTGTGATTCCAGTGCATTTGATTCTGGTAGTGCATGAGAGATTGGCTCACAGCCCACCTGGGCAGATGGATGGATCCAGAGGCACAAAACTGACACTGCACACAAGTCTGTGTATGTGAATTATCCCAGTACTGGGGAGGTCCTTGCCCTCACAGACCTGTTGTCTGATCAGTTAGTGCAGGTGGGAGAAGCATAGGATCAGGACTCTGTGTATTTCTTCCTCAGGTATTAATGAGTTCCATAGAGGACCAGAGTAACAATTGGAGAGGTCCGGTGCAACATGCAAATATAGGGTTCCTTTAAAAAAGTATGAGGAATTAAGGCTGCAATGTTAGAGTCTTACTCAGGGCAGAGCTCTTTAGAGTGAGAGATCTATGACTACCAGGTTGCATATCCTGAAAGTCCATCATAGCTTCAGGATTATATGACAAGAAATTTCTCATGTGTTAAAATAAACCAATAGTAAGTGACCAATAAGCCTAAGACAGGTGACCAGCTCTTTCACTCTAGGGTGGGGAACACTGATAGGGACAGGTAGCAATGTTACCGTCAAGTCACACCTTCTCTATATTAATTGCATATGAGTCTGAGTTCCCAAGAACTTGTCTTCTTGTTTTTAGAATCATGCATCTGTCCAGAGGGTCTGTGTACCATCTTTGTTACCTAGGGAGCAGGGAGTGAAAGCTGGTGGCCATTTGTCTCATGGAGCCCAAGAATATTTACATTAGCAAACAAAAGACATATTCCCCCTACCTGTAAAAGAGAATCAAGTTCTTTCAATACATTAAAAATTAGTCTTTTCCTTTCTTTTAAAACAACTTATACCTTTTTTGTTTCCAAATGGAAACATTAAAATATAATATAAGCTTATTTATTTTGGAATTGGCATTATAGGCAATGTTGGCAGGTTTATCTATTTTAAAAGAGACATTGAAACCTAAATGCTTCCTGTAACGTTTGGGCTCTGCAGTTGAATTTCTGGGAAAATGAACAAGAATGAGAGGAAGCATAACTTTTCTTGCTTGAACCATTGAGGTATCATTAAACCTAAGCACGTGACTTTGACTTGAGCGTTCTAAAAAATATCCCTCTCTGCCTAGCAGCTGCAAAAGGCATAACTCTGTGGTTCTCTAAGTCATTCAGTGAATGTTCTGGAGTTGCCAGAAAAATTTGCTGATATTTCAGTTTATGGGCTTTATGAAAGAATCTAGTATAATTGTGTGGATTTGCTCTTTTTTTTTCCCCCATTTTCATGGTTCAGAGTGTATCCAGTGTGTCAGGAACAGTCCTGAAGTTATTCATCAGCATAAAGAAAGCAATATGATATCAAGTTGCCATTTTCATCAACCTGGGTGTGTCTCTGACCTACAGATATTTTTATAAGAGGGAGACTATTGATTTGGGAGAAGAGACATGCCATAATACCTTTGGTTAATTTTTACAAGTTTTAAATTTTATATATATTTTTATTCATCCACCTAACAAATATAGTCTATCCTCAGTTAGTCACAGGTTTGTATTTGCAAATTTGTCTACTTACTAAAATAGCCTTGCACTTTCCCATTCATTTGGAACATGCACGGGGATGGAAACGAGTTGCTCAAGGATTTCAGGTGATGTGACTGTCTTCTTGTTCAGATTTACCACTGCAAACTGGATAAACTGGATTTTTAAAAAATCTACTTAGTGACATACTTTTCATATTTTTGTGCTATTTCTTGGTGACTTCACTGTTTAACTCATTTTATCCTATTGTCCTAGATATAAAACACCTTTGAAAACTGTAAAAGTAGTATGTCAT